>WBNM01019240.1:141028-158775 GCA_013399055.1 Ramphastos sulfuratus | reverse complement strand
ATGGCAGGGGGTTGGAACTGGATGATCCTTGAGGTCCCTTCCAACCTTACCATTCTATGATTCTATGATTCTGTGATTCATTTTAGAACAGAAATCTGCCTAGCTTACCTTGCTTCTGCCCTCCCTGGTGTGCTCAAGCTGAAGCACAGAATCATAGAACTGACTGACAGAGTCGCTTGGGTTGGAAAAGATCTTTCAGATGATCAAGTCCAACCAACCAGACTGAGAGGTGACCTCATCAATGTTTATAAATGTAAAAGGTTTATATATGTAAAAGGTGAGCACCAGGAGGTTGTAGCCAGGCTCTGCTCCGTGATGCCCAATGACAGGACAAGGGGCAATGGATGGAAGTTGAGGCATAGGAAGTTTGATGCAAAATGAGGAGGATTTTTTTCACTGTGAGAGTGACAGAACCCTGGCACAGGCTGCCCAGGGGAGTTGTGGAGTCTCCCTTTCTGGAGATACTCAAAACCTGCCTGAGTGAGTTCCTGTGAGATCTGGTCTAAGTGATCCTGCACTGGCAGAAGGCTTGGACTGGATGAGCTTTGGAGGCCCCTTCCAGCCCCTGACATTCTGTTATTCTGTGATTATCTAACCACCTCCTGCTCATCATGGGGCTGGAGGCAGGGTGTCAAAGGGGTATTTCCCATGCAAAGGGGTGTTCCCAGTGCTAACCCAGCTAGCAAACAGGATGGTGTGGTGATTTCATAGAACCATAGAAATGCCTTGGTTGGAAAAGCCCTCTAAGTCTGTCAACCCAACACCACCATGGCCATTAAACCACATGTCAAAGTGCCATGGCCGCACATTTCTTGAACACCTCCTGGGATGGGGATTCCAGCACCTCCCTGGGCAGCCTGTTCCAAAGCCTGACCACTCTTGCAGCAAAGAAATCTTGCCTAATACCCAACCGAAACGTCCCCTGGCACAACGTCAGGCTATTACCTGTTGTCCTGTCACCTGTTACAAGGGAGAAGAGGCTAACCCCCACCTCACTGCAACCTCCTTTCAGGAGGGAAGGGTTCTGTGGTGTTTGGTGATTAAAGCAAAGGGAAACTGTCTGGCTGTGGGTAACCAGCAGTCAGCTTCTCATCTTGGAGGTGACTACGCACAGGAAATTACAGCAGGAAAAAGGGCAAACAAATGAAACTCACCACGGTCCCAAAGCTTTGCCTTGCAAGCTTTAAGTCCTGCCATTGTCAGATGTTTAATGTGAGTGTTAATGTACAGCAAAGCACACAAAACAAGCATCCCCTCCTGTGCCTCAGTTTATATAGCTATGGCACAGGCAACACACAGGTTTTCTAAAGGCGTGGGCCTTCCCTTCCAAAATACAGAATCATAGAATCATAGAATGGTAAGGTTGGAAGGGACCTCAAGGATCATCCAGTTCCAACCCCCTGCCATAGGCAGGGACACCTCCCACTAGTACAGGTCACTCAAGGCCTCCTCCAACCTGGCCTTGAACACCTCCAGGGAGGGAGCAGCCACAACCTCCCTGGGCAACCTGTGCCAGTGTCTCACCACCCTCACTGCAAACAACTTCCTCCTAACATCCAGTCTAAATCTCCCCTCTGCCAGTTCAAACCCATTGCCCCTTGTCCTGTCATTGCAAGACCTCGTCAATAGTCCCTCCCCAGCCTTCCTGTAGGCCCCCTTCAGATACTGGAAGGCTACTCTAAGGTCTCCTGGAAGCCTTCTCTTCTCCAGGCTGCAGAGCCCCAACTCTCATAACCTGTCCTCATAGGAGAGCTGCTGCAACCCTCTGAGCATCTTCTCAAAAGTCCACCCTCTAGCCACTGAGTCTGCATGGGCACTCTGGAGCCTGCTCAACATGGACACCAGCAAGCTGCCAAGCTGTTTCAAACCAACCAAAAAGCTCAGTGACCAACACAGAACTCAGTGACCAGACACAGTAAGAGGGGTCACACTGCATTGTCCCAGAGCCTGACTGATCCTCCAGCCTGGCAGAGTATGCTATTTTCCCTTTTTTACCCCCACATACTTAGAATCATGGAAACATTTTCATTGGAAAAGACCTCTAAGATCATTTGGCCCAGCCACCAACCCAATACCACTATGGCCATTAAACCATGTCCCAACGTGCCATAGCCATGCATTTCTTCAATACCTCCAGGGATGACAACTCCACCATCTCCCTGGGCAGCCTGTTCCAATGCCTGATTGCTCCTTCAGTAAAGAATATTTTCCTGATCTCCAACCCAAACCTCCCCTGGTGCAACTTCAGGCCATTTCCTCTGATACTACCAGTATACTACCAGTACACTACCAGTATCCCAGTATCAGTTTCCTCTGATACTACTAGGGAGAACACCCACCTCAAAGCTTTTCACTGTGATATATTGATTGAGTCAATAATTTATACAATATAGCACTTGCAAAACATAATTAAATTCCTCATCTTCTAGGGGTTTCTGATTCAAAACATGCCTGGAAGTAACTTTCTCTTTTAGCTGCTGGTAATGTTTATGCCTGTGCAGTACAATTCTTCTAACAGGGTAATGGATACCAGACATGTACTGCAGCTGAAGTTCTTTATATATTCTCTTGCATTCATCAAAGAAACAAATTGGAGTGAAAGTTCACATCTCCTTCAGACAACAGCACTTATTGTGCAATAGCCAGTAAGAAAAGAACAAACTACTTTTTTACTTACCACAAAAAGTATATGACAAGTCCAGGTCTGACGACGTACAAAGAAATTCACTGGCTCCAGGAGTGATTAACACAAAGAAAAGAAATCCAAACATAGTTAATTCTTTGGCTCAGTGTTTGGTAGAATAAACCGTTGTTCTGAGTAAAGAGGAACAAAAATTCAGCACAGTCATCCACTGTCACGTGGAACTTCTTTAATTTAAGGGTGCTGGAGCTCTGGAGCAGGCTGCCCAGAGAGTTGATAGAGTCTCCATCTCTGGAGACCTTCAAACCCACCTGGACATGTTGCTGTGTGACCTTCTCTAAGTGGACCTGCCTTGGCAGGGGGGGTTGGACTAGATCATCTCCAGAGGTCCCTTCCAACTTCCAGCATTCTGTGACTGTGTGAATATTCAGGGATTTTATCAAATTCTCTGCAATCTTATTTCCTCTGACTGCACCACTGTCATTTACCATGGCACTCAATGTCACGAAAAAGACATTGTCAAGAAAAAGAATTTCTGCCTTCTTTGTTACATTTTGTTCATGCAACACACTCAAGCCACAAGTGAAAAATGAAAGAGAAAACTGTGTGAAATGGGGAAGTGAGGAGAAGTAAAATCATGGTTACCAGAAGCATGTAAAGAGCAAGTTTAGTTGACTCATCAGACATAACATTTGTTAAGGTATAATTTCAAATGCTCACAGAGTCTCCTGTACTTGGTTAAAGAAAAGCAAAAAAATCACAAATGATGAAATCTTCAGCTTGGAGAAGAGGAGCCTGAGGCATGACCTCATTCATAGTTATAAAGACGTGAAGGGCAGTGGCAGGAGGACAGAGCCAGGCTCTGCTCAGTGATGTCCAATGATAGGACGATGGGCAGTGGGTGCAAGCTGGAACAGAGGAAGTTCCACAGGAACTTTTGCACTGTGAGGGTGCCAGAGCCCTGGAAGAGGCTGCCCAGGGGGGTTGTGCAGTCTCCTTCTTTGAAAATACCCAAAACTTGCCCAGATGCGTTCCTGTGTGACCTGCCCTAGGTGATTCTGCTCTGGCTGGGGTGTTGGACTGGATGATCTTTTGCGGTTCCCTCCAACCCCTAACACTCTGTGATTCTGTGTGATTCTGTGAGAGCCAAGTGCACTGTTGGAGTGACACAGCAGTGAGTAACTCTTGCAAGCTTTCACAGTTAATGCCTCACAAAGCTCACCACACTTAGCGACATGCTGGCGCTCTGGAGGATTTCATGAGATGATGTGCTTCCAAGAAAACTGAATCACAGAATCACAGAGTGTTAGGGGTTGGAAGGGACCTCAAGGTCTCATCCAATCTACCCTTGAACACCTCCAGAGAGAGGGCATCCACAACCCTTGTGGGCAACCTGTTCCTGTGTCTCACTACCCTCACTGGAAAGAATTTCTTCCTACTCTCCAGTCTAAATCTGCGCTCTTCCAGCTCAAAGCCATTGCCCCTCACTTTGTCACTACAAACCCTTGACAAAAGTCTCTCCCCAGATTTTTTGTAGGTCCCCTTCAGATACTGGAAGGTCACTCTAATATCTCCCCACAGGCTTCTCTTCTCCTGGCTGAACAGCCCCAACTCTCCCAGCCTGTCCCCATAGGGGAGGTTCTCCAGCCCTCTGATCATCTTCATGGCCAGCTCTGGACCTAGTTTAACAGTGCCGTGTTCTTCTTGTGCTGAAGGCATCAGAACTGGACACAGTGCTCCAGGTGGGGTCTCATGAGAGCAGAGGGGTAGAATTACCTCCCTTGTCCTTCTGATACAGCCCAGGACATGGTTGGCTTCTGGGCTGCCAGTGACCATTGCCAGCTCATGTTGAATTTGTCATAAGCTGACACCCCCAAGGCCTTGTTGTCAAGGCTACTTTCAAGAGAATGGTTAGAGAATTCTCTTCAGTATTTCCAAAGCTTTCCACAGGCCACAAGTAGAGTCTCACTGGCCTGGCAGAGATCAAGACATTTGGCTTTTAAGTGGGAATTCAGAATTATACAACTGCTAGAGAGAGTCCAGCGGAGGGCTGCAAGGATGCTGAGGGGACTGGAGCACTGCCAGATGAGGAGAGGCTGAGGGACCTGGGGCTGTTTGGTCTGGTGAAGAGAAGACTGAGAGGGGATTTAATCAATGTTTATAAATATCTGAGGGCTGGGGGTCAGGAGTGGGGGGGACAGGCTCTGCTCACTGCTCCCTGGGATAGGACAAGGAGCAATGGATGGAAGCTGCAGCACAGGAGGTTCCACCTCAGCACAAGGGGGAACTTCTTTGCTGTAAGGGTCACAAAGCACTGGCACAGGCTGCCCAGAGAGGTTGTGGAGTCTCCTTCTCTGGAGACTTTCCAGCCCTGTCTGGATGTGTTCTGTGTGACCTGAGCTAAATTGTCTGGTCCTGCTCTGGCAGGAGGGTTGGACTCGATGATCTCTTTGGGTGTCTTCTAATCCCTGACATCCTGTGAGCCTGTCAACTTTCCTGACAGATCTCTGGAGTACATACATCATGCACAGATTCTCTCTGTTTTTTAACAGGATGCTATAAAACATAGAAACCCTTTGTGATCACAGCAGTAACACAGTTCTGATTCCAAATGGCCACATTCTGCTTAAAAATAGTAACAAAATTGAAATAAATAGGGGAGATTGTGNGAACAGCCCCAACTCTCCCAGCCTGTCCCCATAGGGGAGGTTCTCCAGCCCTCTGATCATCTTCATGGCCAGCTCTGGACCTGGTTTAACAGTGCCGTGTTCTTCTTGTGCTGAAGGCATCAGAACTGGACACAGTGCTCCAGGTGGGGTCTCATGAGAGCAGAGGGGTAGAATTACCTCCCTTGTCCTTCTGATACAGCCCAGGACATGGTTGGCTTCTGGGCTGCCAGTGACCATTGCCAGCTCATGTTGAATTTGTCATAAGCTGACACCCCCAAGGCCTTGTTGTCAAGGCTACTTTCAAGAGAATGGTTAGAGAATTCTCTTCAGTATTTCCAAAGCTTTCCACAGGCCACAAGTAGAGTCTCACTGGCCTGGCAGAGATCAAGGCATTTGGCTTTTAAGTGGGAATTCAGAATTATACAACTGCTAGAGAGAGTCCAGCGGAGGGCTGCAAGGATGCTGAGGGGACTGGAGCACTGCCAGATGAGGAGAGGCTGAGGGACCTGGGGCTGTTTGGTCTGGTGAAGAGAAGACTGAGAGGGGATTTAATCAATGTTTATAAATATCTGAGGGCTGGGGGTCAGGAGTGGGGGGGACAGGCTCTGCTCACTGCTCCCTGGGATAGGACAAGGAGCAATGGATGGAAGCTGCAGCACAGGAGGTTCCACCTCAGCACAAGGGGGAACTTCTTTGCTGTAAGGGTCACAAAGCACTGGCACAGGCTGCCCAGAGAGGTTGTGGAGTCTCCTTCTCTGGAGACTTTCCAGCCCTGTCTGGATGTGTTCTGTGTGACCTGAGCTAAATTGTCTGGTCCTGCTCTGGCAGGAGGGTTGGACTCGATGATCTCTTTGGGTGTCTTCTAATCCCTGACATCCTGTGAGCCTGTCAACTTTCCTGACAGATCTCTGGAGTACATACATCATGCACAGATTCTCTCTGTTTTTTAACAGGATGCTATAAAACATAGAAACCCTTTGTGATCACAGCAGTAACACAGTTCTGATTCCAAATGGCCACATTCTGCTTAAAAATAGTAACAAAATTGAAATAAATAGGGGAGATTGTGATTGCTGGGGGAAAAAAGAAAAAAGAGTAATCAAACAGCCAGTGAGCAGTGATGAAACAGACACTAAAGAACAGCAACCTTCTGCTTGTAGTCAAGAAAAGATTCCTCTCAACCACAAAACCACAGCTGCTTATGTGGAGTGAGTCTAACCAGAAAGAGGCCAAGCCAGGCACTCCACTGAGTGTTCTTCTACTCCAACAGCAAGTGTCACAGGTCAGTTTGAAGCAGGTATGAGCTGGCATTGGCTGTACCCTGTGGCTTATGACCCAGCTGAAAGCACAGCCCTCTGTGGCTAGGCTTGCACTCTGCTGTGCAGTGCACTGGGTGGATGTTGGACTATGGTGTCCTGGTTTGAGCTAGATCGAACTGGTTCTGGTCAGGGCCATACCTTCCCAACTCAGTCTCTGCCCAGGGCCAGCATTTTCTGCAGCTCAGATCAGGTTTGTGCAGCCAGGAGCTGCTGCTAGAGGTGAAAACCTGATGGGGACAGCTGCTCCCAAGGGCTGGGCTGCATACCAAGGGCACTGCCACATCTTGTGTGCCACCTTGGGCTGCAGAGGAGAAGGCCACAGCTGTGGGGAGGAGCGCACAGTTCAGGTGACCCTAAACTGACCAACAAGGGATTCCAGCCTATGGACTGGAAAGCTGACAGTCCACCAGGGTTAAGCCTCTTCTGCAATGACCAGTGGCCCAGAAGGACTCTGTCCATTTTGAATCCATTTCCAGAATCCAGCTCCTGAATGCAGTTCCCATCTGCTACTGATTTCAGTCTGGGAANCCTCCTCTGGACCCGCTTCAACACTTCCATGTCCTTCCTGTGCTGGGGGCTCCAGAACTGCACACAGGACTCCAGATGAGGTCTAAGGAGAGCAGAGTAAAGGGGCAGAATCCCCTCCCTTGCCCTGCTGGCCACACTTCTCTTGATTTTGTATATATTTGCATCTATTTTATTTCATTATTATTATTTTCATTAAAGCTGGTTTAGTTTCTTTTCCAGCCCATCAGCCTCTCTCCCTTATTCCCTTTCTCTTCCCCTTGGGAAGCCGAGGGCCTCTGGCACTCATCTGGTGGCCAGCCCAGCCCAGCCCTAACACATGCCACATGGGCAGAGTGGGAAGATTTTGCAGGAAAGCCCTTTTGAAACAACTGAAGATCAGCTCTCTGCTAACTCGCTGGCTTTCTAGACCTAGTTCAAGAGCAGGTGTTTTTTCAGACACTCCCGGCAGTAAGCGATAGAGATGAGCAATGAGTCCCCCCTGGTGGCTCATACAGACAGACACATGGGGAAACCTCAGACAGACACATATGGAAACCTCTGTCCCCTCTCCTGTTCCTTACAGCACAAGAATATTCCGATGCTTAAAAAAATCCCTGTAACCAGGCTCCACTGTACAAGGATCTGGCTAGCTAATGGGAGCTAGGAACACTAAGTGCTGCTGGTACTGGGGCTAAAATATTACTTATGACCATGACTATGAAGTCTACAACTACTGTGTCTGTTCAAACCTCACTTATTTATAAATCTTTTTAGTAAATTCAGTTTTAGACACTTGTAGCTTTTGATGTCCTTGTTGATGCCATTCATAGAGCTGATTTCTTGTGATGCTCACTGAAACTCCAAAGTAGTGCACCAGAGGTGTGAAGGGTCTGCCCTGCCCCTTTCAAGTCAGTATGAAGGTCACTGAAGGATATAAACTTCTGTGTATTTAGTTTTTACTAAATACTTACTTTCCTATAATCCTTTTCTTGCACACTCTGACCCAGAAGGTGAAAAGGAGAGAAGAAATGGGAAGAGCAACATCCCAGTGTTACTTCACTGAAGATTTGTGACAGTTCACCTCATCTGTTTTGAAATCCTATTCTATCTACTGAATCTATTTATCTATTTGGTTCAATCATTTTCATTAAAGTTGGTTTAGTTTCTTTCCTCCCCATCTGTCTCTTATTCCCTTTCTCTTCCCTTATGGAAGCAGAGGGGTTCAGAGTCTCTGGCACTTGTTTAGTGGCTGGCACAGCCCTGACCCCTGGAAGATAGAGATCTCTCTACTGTTGCTTAATCAGCCCACCTCAGATTTAATACTGCAAGTTTTCTGCAGTCAGAAGAAAATAAGGTTGAAATTAATATTGCTCAAAGGGTACCTAAATATAATTTGAAGGCCTTTCTTTTACCTTCTCATTACAGCAGGTCCAGAAAAAGCCGTGAAAATCATCAGAGGGCTGGAGCATCTCCCCTGTGAGGACAGGATGAGAGTTGGGACTGAAGAAAAGGCTGTGGGGATACCTTAGGGCAGCCCTCCAGTATTTGAAGGGGGCTACAGGACAGCTGGAAAGGGACGTTTGACAAAGGCATGAAGTAACAGGACAAGTGTTAATGGCCTCAAACTGGAAGACGGTGGATCCTAATCAGACACTAGGAAGAAACTTTTCCCCATGAAGGTAGTGAGGCACTGGAACAGGTTGCCTAGGGAAGCTGTGGATGCTCCAAGCCTAGAAGTGTTCAAAGTCAGGCCTTGAGCAACCTGCTCTAGTTGGAGGTGTCCCTGACCATGGCAGGGGGTTGGAACTAGATGGTCTTTAAGGTCCCTTCCAACCCAACCCAGTCTATGATTCTGTGAAACTCTTGTTTCCTGTTCTCCCTGGGTTTGCATTTAAGGATGTTAATGTCATCCACAAGACAAAAAAGAAGCAAGTGAACACATCAGAGAAAGCTCATTTAATCATGTGTCAAACAGCATTTCGGTACAGACAAGCCCTACAACTTGCAGCATTGCTTGTTGCAGGCCTTGCAGCTCAGTATCATTCATGGAAATAATTTTTGAATATATTGTAGTTACCTGTGAACTGGTTCCGGCTTACCCGAGCCAGATTAACTGTGCCAACAAAAGGAGTCACTCAAAACCACCTGGAGGAGATGTTTGGCTTCTTAACTCTTCACCAACTACACTGACAGCAGTTCCAGCAGTCAGAAAACAAACATTTAAAAACTCTGATGTTTTAATGGGATCTGGAAGACATTTAGGCCCTTAAATGCATTTTTGCAGCTGGAACTTAGGAAATGTCTGGAAAGTTAGGTAGAATTATTTTCTCTTTATTTGCAGTCTCAGGATGATTTAATATTGGTAGCACACATCAGATTTCCTCATTACAAAGGGCACTGCTAATAGAAAAGGATAAATCTGAATTTCACCTCTTTTTTCAATTGACCAATTTTTAAGCCTCCAAAAATTTAGACCCTTTATGATTTGAAAACAAATACCTGGCAGTCTATGACAATCCTCTCCTTGGGCTGAAAACATTTAAACTGCAATTTCTGCATGCTCAGAGTGCAGTTAACCAATCCAGTCACACACATGCACACATAAACTCTACTCCTCCTTTTCACTTAAAGGTGGCTGCCTTTGCAGTGCTAAAAATCAAGAGATGTTTTTAAAAGACACAAGTCCTAAACAGTACCCTTTGAGATTCCCTTTTGCTTCCCCACCTCACACAAATGCTGACAGGATGCATTTTAACCACCAGTATTTAATCAGTTCAAATACAGCAGCTGTTTTCAGTGGGATAGTCACAGAACAAATCTCATGCTAAGGTGCTTTCTCCTGCTCAACAGAGAGGCTTCTTGCTATCCACCTCTAGGGAGTGGGTTGCCTGGAGTGGGACACCAGCCTAAGAAACCATTTAGTAGCTGTGAGTAGCTAGATTATTGCAAGGCAGCCATTCACCCTGTCTTCTCCACAGGCCTGCAAGCCTCTAGAAGAAGACTGTAACAGGACCTAGCAACAATATCTGTCTGGCTTTCTGCAGACTTCTCCTGGCTCCCAACACTCTCACAACAGGAAGTGAAAGCCAGCTCCAGCCCCTTTGTACCACCAGCAGCACTGACAAGAAAGCCAGATCTTTTTGGGTTACATACAATCAATCTTTAAGGCCTAATATCTTAACTATACACTTGACAGGTAATGAATATTGATGACTTTTCTTACATGAATGGTTCCTTTTCAAAGGGGAGATGGTGAGATTGCCCACAGCCCAGGCATTTTACAGTTCTTTTGGACAGTTAACAAGAAAAAAACCAAGCACAACACAGAGCCAAGAGCTTTTTCTTTTACTGTGTTTGGCATTATTAATTCTGAGGAACCCCCTACACTGCTTACGAGTTTAAAAGAAATGCTGCTTTGTTCTACGTTCCAAATTGCATTGGGGAAACCCCTTACTTAAGAAAGGGTAATAGACTTTTACATTTACATAGATAACACTGCACCATCAACAGTGACACTGACAGTCATGATCTTCAGATCATTCCCTTTCCCCAGCTTCCTTCTCCTCCTCTAAGTTAAAGTACAAGGATTTGTCATAGCCCATGAGGTGGTTGTAATCCTGACGATTGGGGAAAAGCGACGGATTCACAAGCATTGACTTTGTCTTAGCATAAAATGTTGTAAACATCTTGGTGATGTCTGGAATCTTTACATCTTTCTGATGGAAAACAGTTGCTTTTTCTGCCAAGATGACATTGTAGGTGATGGCTGTGTAGGTGTCCATGTCATCTTTGTAATAGAGCCGAACCACATAGCCTTTGGTAAGGACATGCAGAGTCACTGGTGTCACAAAGGTGAAAAACCCAATCAGCCCATAAAAGGCAGCTTCTATCAGCAGGCTGTCAAATCCAATCCCAGTTTTGAGCATGATGTAGGGCATCATGAACAGGTTGAATATGCTGGTGGAGTATGAGAAAAACTTTACACCTACATAAAGCAAAAACAAAAAGAAGGTTAAGACTCAGGAGTAAAATTTTCCCCATCACCCTATCTGCTACTTCTGCTACTGTCTGTTGCTGGCATTACACAAACAGCTGCAGCTACTGAAAATCTACTTCTCTTTAAAATTTTTTAATCTCACAAAGAAACTATTGAAAGTTAAGTCTGGGGTTGCTCAGTCTGGACAAGGCTCTGGGCAGACCTTTTAGCAGCCTTCCAGTATTTCAAGAGGGATACAAGAGAGCTTGAAAGACACTTCTGACAAAGCATGGAGTGACAGGACAAGGCACAATGGCTTCACACTGGAAGAAGCTCCATTTAGGTGAGACATTATGAAGAAATTCTTCCCCATGAGGGTGGTGAGGGAGTGGAACAAGTTTCCAGGAGAAGTTGTGGAGGCTCCAAGCCTGGAATTGTTGAAATCCAGGATAGATGGGATCTTGAGCAACCTGGTCTGGTACAAAATGTCCCTGCCCACAGCAGAGGAGCTGGAACTAGATGATCTTTAAGGTTCCTTCCGACCTAACCCATCCTACAACTCTATAATTTTTACCACTGGTCTATCTTGTTT
The DNA here is from genome assembly GCA_013399055.1 of Ramphastos sulfuratus. NCBI lineage: Eukaryota > Metazoa > Chordata > Aves > Piciformes > Ramphastidae > Ramphastos > Ramphastos sulfuratus. Next base: position 147,071 of record WBNM01019240.1, on the reverse strand, counting down.
ATATGCTCATGTTTGGTTTATCAAAGCTGGTAGCTAGCCCTGTTTCTATGAAGTTGGCTACACCTATGAAGATAGGGAATTAATTTCCAAAGAAACTGGACTCCAGGCACAGATAGACATAATGGTAATCATCAGAAATATGTCTGGGAATGCCTCTCTTCACCACTAATGCTGACATTTGGTTTGCGTTACAAATAAACTTGCTTGGTTCCCCACCATACCTAGCAAAACACAGGTTATTCGGTGCTAACAAGTACTCCAACACCAACTTGCATGCATCTTGAAAGAGAGTAGCCACTCCTGTGCATCATCCACAGTCCTTAAGTCACCAGAGGAAGATGCTGAGGGGTCACAGAAGTGCCTGGCACCTGCAGAACTTCCTTCACATCCAAGTGTAGAAGCAGAAACCAAGCACCACCACCATGTTGTTTTTTTCTCTTGTAGAATATTCAGGTATTAGTGGAGAAGGAAAATAGAACATTCATCCTCCCAATGCAGCATTTTAAAGCTACTAAATACTGCTCCATTAAAGAAAAGGCAATATATATGACTTCAAGTAACATACCTAACACAGCCTTGGCCAGATTTCCCTTATAAACTAATCTTCCATGCTCTGGGTGATCATGAGGGGAAGATGTGCAGAGGCTGCGAACAGCTATTCCTTGGAAAGATGTAACCTGAAAGAGGAAAGCAGTACACTGTCAAGCAACATCAGAACCAAGCTACACTTTATATATATATATATATATACACGTGTGTGCGTGTGTGTCCATATACACACGCGGAGTTTCTCCTTGCCTTGTAACTTATTCCCAGCACCTCAAATCAGGGACTAAAGTTACACTACAAAGCAGGCCACAAGCTGATGTACTGCGTGTCTCTTTTAATAATCGACATTACATATTCGCGACCCCACCGACAAGCTTGCAGTCATTTAACATCCGCCCCTGCACGGAGAGCCATTCATGGCCCTCCGCCCGCCGGCGCCCCGTTCGATCTCCGGGTTGCCCAGAGACCCTCCGCTCCCTCCCTGCATTCGTATTTTTCGCCAGATTAAAGCCGCGAACTCGAGGACCGCCGTCCTCTCCGCGCCCACCTCCTCCTGAGGGGCCGAGCCGCGTCCCCTCACAGTCCCATTACCCCCCCCCTCCCCCGCCCCAACCTGCTGGGGCCCCGCGGCGGCCAACCCTGCCCGGCGGCGGCAGGCACCGGGGGAGCCGCGGTGAGCGGCGCTCCGCAGCCAGGCCGCGGCGGCGGCGGTGGCTGGCCCGGCGGCACGCCGGCAGCCGGCAGCCCGCAGCAGCAGCAGCATGTCCGACCGCGTCCGCAGCGAACGGCGGAAGGAAGGAGCGGGGCCGTGCGCCGTAAACAGCGCCGCAGCGCCGCGCTTCGGTTCCGCAGGCAGGAAGGGTCCGGCCCGGCTTCCCTGCTGGGCTGAGCCGGCGGCTCTCTGCCCGCCCGTGAAACACCTCGGCCACGCCGGCGAAGTGGGGTTCTGAGAAACGATCCTGCGGGCACTGCCGATGGGTACGGGCCCACAGCTGCGCCCGCACCGTTAGAATCTGCGTCCCACTGTTAGAACAGAATCCCAGCATGGTGGAGCTGAAGGGGACCTCTGGAGCTCTTCCAGTCCAACCGCCCTGCTAACGCGGCATCACCTACAGCAGGTTGCCCAGGATCACGCTGCCTAAGCGGGTTTTGAAGGTGTCCAGAGAAGAAGACTGCACAATCTCCCTGGGCAGCCTGCTCTAGGGCTCCAGAACCTTCACAACAAAGTTCTTCCTTATGCTTAAGTGAAACCTCCTGGGTTCTAGTTTGTGCCCATTGACCCTTGTCCTGTCACTGGACGCCACCAAAAAGGACCCAGCCCCATCCTCGTGTCCCCTGCCCTTTAGCTCTTGCTGAGTACTGAGAAGATCCCCTTTCAGGCTGCTTTTCTCCAGGCTAAACACCCCCAGGGCTCCCAGCCCTTCTTCCTCCAAGCCCCTGTGCATCTTTGAAGCCTCTATTGGACTCATTCCAGTCCTCACTCCCTGTCTCTCTTGAACTGGGGGTCCCGGAACTGGCCACATTCTTCTTAGGGCACCCCAGAAGACAATTTGTCTTCTTGGCCATGAGGGCACATTGTGGGCACATTGCTGGCACATTGTCAACCACCAGCACTCTCAGGTCCTTCTCCACAGAGCTGCTTTCCAGCAGGTCAACCACTAACCTGTAGTGGTGAAACTGTTAAAACAAACTAATGACATGGATACTGTTTAGGGCTAAATATACTGTATTGATTCTCTGATGAGGATTGCTGATCAGGGGCTTTATGGTGTAAAGGTGTCACTCAGAATAGCTGATGCCTGCCTTGAGAGAAATTATGTCCCTGATGAGTAGTACCTGAAGTATTGATGGTATGTAGTAGTCTCCATGTGAACATAAGGAAAAACTTTCTCATTGTGAAAATTTTCTCATTGTGAAAACTTTCTCATTCTTATTGTGAGAGTGACAGAGCCCTGGAACAAGCTGCCCAGAGAGGTTGTGGAGTTTCCTTTGGAGACATTCAAAACCTACCTGGATGTGTTCCTGTGTGACCTGCTCTAGCTGACCCTGCTTTGGCGGCAGGGTTGGACTGGATGATCTTTCAAAGTCCCTTCCAACCCCTAGCATTCTGTGATTCTTTGTGCTGGGAGTTTCCATCAGAGCTGGTAAGAAAACCCTGTGGATATAATGAGGAGCTCTTAACTAGAGGAGAGTGTATTTTGGGAAGCACTCTGAAGTAATGTGTCATCAGTCACGCCTCTGGCAAGAAAGCTAAGATATTACAGGTAGCCTTCGTGGACTACCTTAGTTATAATGCTAAACCCCTCACCTCCTAGCTAGAAAGCTCCGACTCAAAGCCCTCACCCTCTGAGCATGCCTGGTGAATTTCAAAGCAGCTGTATCTTTAAGATGATGCACGAAAAAAACTAACCAATGTCTAATTAGTAGGGGTTAGCTGTAGGCGTAGCTAATCCATTTGACTATAAATACGGGGCGCGAAGTTCAGCGGGNGGGGGGGTGTGTGTGTGCTTAGCCGGAAGTGACCTGTGACCTCGCCGGAAGCTTTCGGAGGCAGCTGGCCCGACACGGCGGGGGCCCTGCGAGCGGGGCGGAGGGAGCAGCACTGACTTGTGAGTGGCTGCGGGGGCGGCGGAGGCTACGGGGACTGGTTTTTCAGGGGGAGGAGAGGCCAGGCCAGGCCAGGCTAGGCCCTGCCCGGCCTCGCTGCCGCCGCTGCCGTCCAAGGGGGCGACACGGAGAATGGGGAAGGGGGAGCCCCCGGGGCCTGCCCCTTCGGAGGGGAACTGGCCTCGCCCTCCGCGCTGCTCTCGCCCCGCTCCCGGAGGCGGAGGATGGGAGTGAGGCCTTGGAGAGAACAGGCTTGGAGCGGCCGGAGGAGCAGGGAGCTGTCAGGGGTTGCCGTGCCAGGCCGGGGTTCCCCCGCCGGGACGGTGGTGAAGGGCGCGTTTCTCTTCTCTGCGAGCGGGAGCAGAGCGATGTTTTAATTAAATGGCCCCTTCTAAACTTTTTTTCCGCCACGAATGACGTCCACTGCTTAGAGAGAGGGGGAAAAAACGAAGTACGAAAGAATTTAGGATGCATCCCCAGGGGTTGTTAAACCAGGGTGAGGAGTGCTTTAGTCGTGGTGGTCGACGAGTATAAGCAAAGCAAGGTTGACGGAAGAAGGTGATAAACGGATGCGTAGCAAGAAAAATGGGCTTTTGAGTACCGTGTGTTCTCCGAGGGAGATTCTGTCGTAATACAAGAGAACCTGAGCATTAGTAAGGTGTTGATGACATAAGCTATATGTATGAAAACATGGTGATGCTTGCAGTTAACTTTGATGGACACTATAATCTTCCACTGTGTAATGCTATGCACAAAAGCTTTATTAAGATGTTTACTACTGGCGACCATCAGTTAAGACTTGCACTGCAAGGAGACTTAGTCATAGACTGTTTGTTTACGTGGGTTTGCTAAAGATAATTTCCAGAAGTTCAATTTGGAAGCAAGCCAGAAAAACATTAATAAGTAATCAAGTAAGACACCTTCGTAGTAAGAAAAAAAATACTTCTGTTTAATCCCTTACATGTTCCGCTTTGCTGCTTTTGCTATACAACAGCATTGAGAGAGGAATAATGCTTCTTAACCAAAGAGTTACTTTAAGGGGAGACTGTTAATTAGTTTTTCTGTAGTCTTTGCACATGTAGCTCACACCTTAGACCTTGAGATCAGCCTTCTAATGTGCCTAATATGTCAATAAAAATTTCACTGACATTTCCCACTAATACTGGAAGCTTCAATATAATATTTAGACACTTTCAGCACTCCAGCATTTAATTTTTTTTCTTGTCATATCAGCAAAAAGTCCTATGAGATCTNGATCAGGGGCTTTATGGTGTAAAGGTGTCACTCAGAATAGCTGATGCCTGCCTTGAGAGAAATTATGTCCCTGATGAGTAGTACCTGAAGTATTGATGGTATGTAGTNTTTTTTTTTTTTTTTCTGTACTAGAATGAGTGATTGATGAACAGATGAGGTAGCTTCATGAGGTTTTAATGTGAAGACTTGATTTGGTACAGTGAGGATGTACCTTCTTCTGTTTCTCAACCTCCTATTTCTTTTTCTGATCCGTTTGTGCTCATGATTCTGTCCCTTACACTTTCGTGGGCATAAGTGAGTATCTTTCAGAACTGTACTTGAGATATATAGAGTATATCCATCTATTTTACTCTGCTTTTGTAATTGTCAGTGTTTATCACAAGAAACCTGTGAATTTTGTTATAAAAGTCTGGGCTTGTCAGATGAAAATAAAGGATTTTTTGACATTTCTCTTGCACCTAGGAAGGTTCAGGATTTAATTATCTTTATTATTGTGTAGTTTGTATAACAGTAGGTTTTGATGAATGGTTGTCAGGAGAGGGCAGGCAGATGTCCTGTGAAATTTTACAGTGGGCTGGCAGCTTTCCCCCACTTACAGCAAGAGGTGCACAGTACAGGAATTTTAGTGCATGTTAAGAAGAAAACAGTAACACCCTNTAAGGAAAAACTTTCTCATTGTGAAAATTTTCTCATTGTGAAAACTTTCTCATTCTTATTGTGAGAGTGACAGAGCCCTGGAACAAGCTGCCCAGAGAGGTTGTGGAGTTTCCTTTGGAGACATTCAAAACCTACCTGGATGTGTTCCTGTGTGACCTGCTCTAGCTGACCCTGCTTTGGCGGCAGGGTTGGACTGGATGATCTTTCAAAGTCCCTTCCAACCCCTAGCATTCTGTGATTCTTTGTGCTGGGAGTTTCCATCAGAGCTGGTAAGAAAACCCTGTGGATATAATGAGGAGCTCTTAACTAGAGGAGAGTGTATTTTGGGAAGCACTCTGAAGTAATGTGTCATCAGTCACGCCTCTGGCAAGAAAGCTAAGATATTACAGGTAGCCTTCGTGGACTACCTTAGTTATAATGCTAAACCCCTCACCTCCTAGCTAGAAAGCTCCGACTCAAAGCCCTCACCCTCTGAGCATGCCTGGTGAATTTCAAAGCAGCTGTATCTTTAAGATGATGCACGAAAAAAACTAACCAATGTCTAATTAGTAGGGGTTAGCTGTAGGCGTAGCTAATCCATTTGACTATAAATACGGGGCGCGAAGTTCAGCGGGTGAGCCAGTTTTGTGGGGATATCCCCCAGCACCCGAACTTGCTCAGCTCTGTACCCAGGCTCACTGTGTAAGGTGGGCTCACTGCACACCGCGAGGCTGAACCCATTTTCCGGGCAACACAGCCAGGCTGGGACTTGGCCTGCCCCGGGGCAGGCGGGCTCTCGGGCACCTGTGAGCCCGCAGACAGAACTGGTGTCCCGAGGAAACCCGGTCTCAACGTTCCCCGGGCGCCGCTCCGGACACGGTGGTCCGACTCCTGCCGCCACTCCCTCCCTCCGAACTACACATCCCAGCATGCATCGCGCCCCCCGCGCGAGGCATGGCGGGACGCGTGAACCCTCCGGGGGGGGTGGGGGTGGGGG
>WBNM01019240.1:0-139665 GCA_013399055.1 Ramphastos sulfuratus | reverse complement strand
TTTTTTTTTTTTTTTGTCCTTAAGGGCAAAACAAAAGGCAGAGGGGTGTTACTGTATTCTTGGGAATTATTGAAAGGGGAAGCTTCCTTGGACGGTAATGGACCACCTTTTGTGAGCTCTCTGAGGTTCCTTATCCCATATCCTACCTCACCTCTTTATTCCAGCCAGCACTGACCTGTAGCACAACTTCCTGCCACACCGAAGTGTGCCCCCAAGGGCAGAACATTAGTGCCCCTGGGTATGGAATTGTGAATCCACAGTGAAGATGTGAATTCATGCTGTACCAGGTTCCCCTTCTGTCTTTTCTAAATGTGCTTACTCTAGGTTTGGGGTTTTTTAATGCACACTGAACTCTAAACTACAGAGTGATGTTTTTAAAGAAGGATCAAGAGCAGGATTAGAATTGAGGATGAGCAGGAGGAGGCTACTGTTTTAACATGCAGCAGCCTTTGTTTACTGATGAACTCTAATATACAGATAACACCCAGAAAATGTCACATTTGGCTTCTGAGCTAATCTGGAAATTGTGATGACATTTGTATTATTTACTCTGTGTTTTCCAGAGGTTGGTGGTGTAGAATGCAGAAGTGGCAGCAGATGAATCATACTGAAGCTGTGTCTGTGTTGCACAGCTAAAGAGTTAGAAGCTGTTTGAGTTTCCTTAGAGTAGAATCTGAGTTCTTAGTAAGTTTCCTACAGTCAGAATCAAAGATTCTGAGATGTTAAAATGTTTGTACAGGTTTAATTTTCTGGGCATCCATGCAGTCATTGTATGTATTCAGTTACAGCAGTGTACTACAGCAGGGGAGGGCTAGGTTGGATAGTAGGAAAAATGTCTTCACTGAAAGAGTTGTAAAGGCTGGGAACAGGTTGCCCAAGGAAGTGGTGGAATCACCATCCCTGGAGGGATATAAAGGCCACATAGATGCAGAAGGACCTAGAGCAGAGCTGTGGGAGGCTGCTCTGTGGCAGGAGTGCTTGTGTAAGGAGAAGCTGCTACTTACAGTAGAGCTGTGGTGACCCTAAGAATGACCCATAACAAGGATCTGAAATGGCCAAACGTCCAGGGATCAGCAGCCTTGTAGCCCCTGGTCCTGGCTCTGCTCTCTACAGTGTTCTGCTTGTGACTTTGAAGCCTGTGAATGGCAAACTTGCTGCCCAGCACTACTGAGACAGTCCAACTCCTTGGGCACAACTTGGGATCTGCATGTGTCAGGAAAGCCAGCATAAACTCCTGATTTTGGCTGGTCCATTCCAGGCTGTGCTATGGCTCTTGGAGCTGCTGTATGGCACTGGGTTGTGTCCAGAGAAGGGCAGGAAAGCTGGTGAAGAGTCTGGAGAACAGGTCTTGTGAGGAGAAACTGAGGGAACTGGGGTTGTCTAGCCTGGAGAAGAAGAGGCTGAGGGGAGACCTCATTGCTCTCTACAACTCCCTGAAAGGAGGTTGGAGTGAGGTGGGGGTCGGTTTCTTCTCCCAAGGAAGATGTGATAGGAGAAGAAGAAATGGCTTAAAGGGGAGGTTTAGGTTGGACATGAGGAAAAAATTCTTCCCCCTAAAGGGTTGTCAAGGCCTGGAACAGTCTGCTCAGGTGGAGTCACAATCCCAGGAGGGATTTGAAAGCTGTGTAGACGTGGTGCTGAGGGACATGGTTTAGTAGTGACCCGGCAGTGCTGGCTTAATCATAGAATCATAGAATGGTAAGGTTGGAAGGAGACCTCAAGGATCATCTAGTTCCAACCCCCCGCCATAGGCAGGGACACCTCCCACTAGTACAGGTTACTCAAGGCCTTGTCCAACCTGGCCTTGAACACCTCCAGGGAGGGAGCAGCCACAACCTCCCTGGCCAACCTAAACTAAATTTANTGAACAGCCCCAACTCTTGTAGCCTGTCCTCATAGGAGAGCTGCTCCAGCCCTCTGATCATCTTTGTGGCCCTCCTCTGGACTCGCTCCAACACTTCCATGTCCTTCCTGTGCTGGGGGCTCCAGAGCTGCACACAGTACTCCAGTACTTAATGGTTGTACTCAAGTATCAGAAAGGTTCTTTCCAGGCCAAACAATTGTGTCCTTCAAATACTTAGTCTCATTGACATAAAAGATAGACAAATATATGATATTCTGGAAATTCTGGAAAGCTTGAGAAATGGGAAGGCATCTTTGGGAGTGAGATGGGAGGATTACAGATAGGCACTTTTTTTTTTTTTTTTGCCTTGCATTTGATGCTAAAGGGAAGCAGGAGAGAGATCAGACTAAACTTGCTAAACTACAATAATGCTTTGAAAAACTGTAAGGAGGAGAACCAGAGGCTGAAGTACACCAACAAGACTGCTTGCCTTGTGGAATTTATCTATAATCTACCTTATAGGTGTAAACATCCTCACAACTTCTAAACATTTTCAGTCCTCTAACAAGAATTTGATCTGTTATGCAGCAAGAACTTCCTTTTTAAACTGCTTTCAGATCTGCTGGGCTTAGTTGTATTTTATTCTCCCTCAGTGATTAAAAAGTGGCATGTCCTTTTTATGTAATCTTTTCTTAACAAAAGCAGGCTTTGCTCATCTTTTTTTGTGTTGTTAAGGAGTCAAGGCAGGAGAACAATAATACCAAATATATCTGCTTTTTGAAGATTAAAGGCAGGGAGCTGAGCCACCTGATTGGTAATGCTACATAAGCTTCTTGAAAGGGAAATGGAATCAGGAATGTACTTCAACAAAAATCCACAGTGTTTTGCAGGAGGCTGAAATAGTCAGAAATGTATGACAAAAAAAAGGCAAGTAGTTGAGAGTTCAGAAAATTTGGATTGTTCACTTCCCTACTACTGCATGGATTTAGATGAACTTTAAAGGTCCAAAATATTCTGTGATTCTGTGGTTGGTGTACTCATGGAGCAGCTATGAAATGTGGAAAAGTAATTAAAATACACTTACAGGCATCTTCAGAAGCCTCAGCAAGTCTCATTCTTCACATTGTCATGGCAGGTGCTGTCATGTGTGCTTTCATACTTGGAAAGAAAACACAGGGACATGCTTTGCAGTAAATAGACTCTAAGAAGAATTGCTAGTAAGAGAATCCACCAGGCCACAGTAGCTGAGGGGCGCCTACAGGAAAGCTGGGGAGGGACTTTATTACCAAGGCTTGCAGTGGCAGGATGAGGGGAAATGGATGGAGCTGGAAGAGGACAAATTTAGACTGGACATTAGGAAAAAATTCTTTACAGTGAGGGCGGGGAGACACTGGCACAGGTTGCCTGGGGAGGTTGTAGATGCTCCCTCTCTGGAGGTGTTCAAGGCCAAGCTGGATGAGGCCTCGAGCAGCCTGGTCTAGTGGGAGGCAAGGGGGTTTAAACTAAATGATCTTCAAGGTCCCCTCCAACCCAAACCATTCCATGATTCTCTGACTTGACTTTCCTTGTTTCTAACCTATTATTTAATGCATAAGGGAGTGCAGTTGTCAATTCAAAAGTACATTTCTGTGCAGAAAATTACCTTCCACACTCCTTTTGCCATCCGCAGAAGCAACAGTGCATGACAGGCATTTCTGTATCCTTTCTCTAATTTCTTTTCAATGTGCATTTCTTTTGCTTCTGGGTTTGCGGGATATTAAATAACAAATCAAGATTGCCTCAAGTTGCACCAGGGGAGGTTTAGGTTGAATATGAGAAGAAACTTCTTCCCTTAAAGGGTTCTTGACCACANCTATGATTTGATGATCTTAGAGGTCTTTTCCAACCAAAACAATTCTGTGATTCTGATTCTGTGATTTACAGTGTATTCCTTCTGCTCTTCCCACTTAGTCTGTGAACTGAAGATAGCTGACTGACCAAATAGGCCTTCTGCCCAAGGAAGATTGAGAATGTAATTCTGTTCCTGATGGAGTGGTTTGCATATCAGCAGTTTATTACTGTTAACGATGTCTCGGGTACCTTGAATGTAGTCATTGGGAAGGAGATGCTTTTTACAGAGTGACTTTAAACTGCAGAGTGCTCTAATCTTCAGAAAGCTCCATCACACACTGAATACTTGGGGATTCAGATGAGGAACCACTAGATGCTTGTGGATATTCAGGTTTCTTGGTGTTCTTTTCTTCTCTGTTGCAGCAACTCCCTGTTTTTTTTCTGTGCTTTTTGCTGTCCATGTTTTGTCAGCAGTAAATCTGTACTGCTGATCATGTTCACAGTTCTCTTTGTAGATTTTTTTTTTTTATTACCATGTTTTAATGACACATTGTTACACCAGAATGGAAACCGAGTGAAACCAAACTGTGTCCCTTGCTTCCATGCAGAGTTCTGCAAGTTGTGCTTTCTTTAAAAGCAGGCAGCCTTTCTATGACTTTTTTTGGCAGCAAAGGGTTAGTTCTGTTCTATATCCAGAACCTAAAATGGATTATGGAATACCTCTGTAAAGTTGATTCTTTTTTTAGTTTATGTTCCTTTGTTGGACTTAGAGGAATAATGTTGGCATACTTCTCCCTCTTTGATGTTTATCCTTGTAATGAATTGTAATATTTATCTTCATCCCAGTTGTATTTTGGTAAGCTAAGTAAGCAAGACTCATTTTTACCTCATGCAACAGGCTCTTTGGTCCTATCAGTAGCTCCTTTCTGTAGTTTTTGTAATCAGAACTTCTTTTTCTTAAACATGGAATTCAGAATTGTCTGTGGTGTTCCAGACAACTTGTTCCTCATCTGCAACAATCTGTTTATATTTCCTTATCTCTATTGCAAAGAAATCCTTGATCTATGCCTTTGCCTCTTCCACCCTTCCCCACTTTTTTAATGTTGCCCCTGCAGAGCTGTGTCAGTTGATAGCTGACCACAGAGTGCCTGTGCTTTTAACTGCGTGAAAGGTCTTTTTCCATGGAGCTGCTTTCCAACAGGATGACCTGTAGTCTGTACTGGTGCCTGTGATATTTCCCTCCAAATGTAGGACTCTGCACTTGTCCTTATTGAACTTCATGAGTGGTTGACCTCAATGATCTTAAAGATATTTTCCAGCTAAAACTCTTCTGTGATTCTCTTGGGCCTCCTTACGTGCCTTGCCCCAATAAGGTGTTGATGCATTTGCCTTTCCACTTACCACCCTGTCTTTCTTCCTCTGGTGAGTGGCAGTTTTTTTAATTGGAAAGCAGGGGACACTTCTGTCAATTACCAGCACTTCTATCACTTATTTTGTGGGGATTTGAAGTTATTATTTATAAATTGTATGTGGTTTTACTGCTCTTTTGGGACGTAGGGAAGAGTTCTGTGGTTGGAGAAAGAGGTTACACAAGTGATGCTCCTCTACAAATTTGAGTCATCAAATGGTTTGGGTTGGAAAGGACCTTACAGATCATTTAGTTCCACCTCCCTGCAGGAACACCTCTTACCAAACAAGGCTCATCAAGGCCCTGTTCAGCCTTGCTCTGAGCACTTCCAGGCTTGGAGCTTCCACAGCTTATCTGGACAACCTGTTCCAGTGCCTCACCACTCTCATTGGGGAAGAATTTCTTCATAGTGTCCAATCGAAATGGAGCTCTTCCAGTCTGAAGCCATTACCCTTCATCTTGTCACTCCATGCCTTTGTCAAAAGGCTCTCTCTACTTCTCCTGGAGGCTCCTTCAGATCTTAGGAGGTATTCCTTCAGTTCCTGAGCTACAGATATCCTCCAATGAGCTGCTGGATTTCTATTTACAAAACCTGTTGCAGTGAAGATCCCATCAGCTTTGTGCCACAGCTATTTCAGCACCCAAATGCCATTTCCTTGGATGAATTCCTGGGATTATTGAAAATGAGGAAGACCTTTAACACTTGATGCCAAGGTGTCTCTAAAAGAAGGTACACAGCTTAACTCCTAGGGGGTTGTACCAGGTTAGGGTGGATCCCTCCCCTGGTAGAATAAACTCACCACAACACTCTTTTTGTGAAGTCAGGGGGAAAAAAAATTGTATTTCTTACAGTTTAAAGTTAAATATAACAGTATAGGGAGAATACAACTACTACAGGAATATAATAACCTGAAGGAAGATGGGGAAGGGGTCAGGTGGCAGCAAAAGCAGCAGCAGCCAAAACAGCGGCAGGGGAAGATAGCACAGGTGCAGTGAAGCAGTGGAAGCAGCAAGGGGAAGGTCCAAGCTGTGCTTCCAGACATAAAGCTCTTGATGCTCCAATGAAATTGTATTAACTTATCCATTGTTGCCATTCTATGGCCTAGCCCTAGAATGTTCACCTCAGAGCTTCCACTTCTCTCTGTTCTGAATGTTTTTTTTTATGTCTGAGGTAGGAATCTAACTGAAACGGCCACAGGGGTGTTCCTGAAAGTGTCTTGTATTGAGGAGCTCTTCACCTGAAAGAGTACATGTGAAGGTGTTCTTCATGGCAGCAGGGAAGGAAAATACTTTACAGAAACAAAGTCAGAATAATTTTGAAAGACAGACTTAGGGGAGGATACTTTTTGCTCAACCCTCCACAGACAGCAGCTGCTGGTTATGGTGTGTGGTTTGAGTTGATAAGGGTACCAGCCTGTCTTCTTGGGAGAGCTTCAGGAGACACTCAGACGGTTTCACATCTGTGCTGTTGAGAAGTGAAGCTGTCACCAGCAGCAAAGAGCTGGATTTTCTGAAGAGATCTCTGTAAAACTTTGTTGCAGCTGCCTTCTCAACTTGCTGACACTTTTTTGCTAAGCTTCTACCAGAAACACAGGAGGGAGGGGTGAGGGCAGTGGTCTCCTGTTTTGTCACAGCTCCTGCTCCGGTGTCCCTCTCTGGCGAGTAGTAGAAGTTTGTGCCTCTGCTGGTGCTCACTGCTTTGTCAAAATTCTTCCCAGTTTGTGCTGCCCCTGACCCTGGATATTGGTTAGAAAATGACCCAGAACTTTTTGTGCTGTTATGGGGAACTTGTGGGCACACAGCAGTAGCTGATTGATTTGTGTTGGGTTAATGTTTGGAGAGGAGCTGTTGTTGTGAAAGAAATTTTAGGCCAGCAGGTGGGTGGGTGGAATTTCTCTTCCAAAGTTTTCTGCAGCAGAGATGCAGTTCAGCATAAAGGAATAGCTGTTGTATCTGGACACAGCAGATGTGTTTTGTAAACAAGTGCTTCCATCTCTCTCTTTGGATTCATTCGTGTGGTGAAATAGGTGTGCAGCAAGCTGGGTGTCTGTTTCTAAGCAGTGGAAGCTCCTGGTTCCTTACCATGGGAATACCTGCCTGAAATGTCTGAAGTAGATTATCTAGGTGACATTGGTGGCTGTATCAGGAAGCCTCAGTCTCTTACAGGAAAGACAGGTTGGAGAGCAGGTATTTAGTGCACACTAATTGGACTGATCCCTGAGCCTTCTCTTCTCCGGCCTAAACAATCCAAGTTCTCTCAGCTTCTCATAGGGCAACTGCTGCAACCCCTTGGTCATTTGTGGCCTTTTGCAGGTCTGGCATGTTCTGGGAACCCAGAGCTGGACCCAGCACTCCAGATGTGTTCTACTAGTGCTGAATGGAGGGGCAGGATCACTTGCCTCAACCTGCTGGCAATGCTTCTCCTAATCCAGCCCAGAGTACTGATGGCTACCAGCACCCTCAGGTCTTCTGCAAAGCTGCTTTCTAGATGATCAGCCTCTAGCCAGTGCTGGTGCCTGGGATAACTCTTCCCAAGGTTTTGCATTTCCCTTTGAGCTTCATAGTTGGCTTTTGTCCCCTTTCTCCAGCTTGTCAGGGTCCCTCTGAATGACAGGACATGCACGCCTTGTTCCCAACATGGCAAGCTCTTCTCTGACTGTTGTTTTGTTGGGTTGTTTGAAGACAAGCTGTTCAGTCTCTTTAGTGCTTTTTGCAGTGTGGCAAAACTTGGTTTCTTTACCTCCTCAGTACCATGGCATCAATGGTGTCTGCAGTGATAGAAGTCATAAGGCTCATCCAGTAACTCTGGTTTTGCTTGGAGGAACAGCTTCTTTTTAAAGCAAGCTAAAATGTAGTTGTTTTCCAATGTGATGAGGATCTCTGGACAGCAAAGCTAGGTTTCAGAATGTAATGCTGATCAAACCTGCATGCTGTGTATCAGCATAGACTTTTCTCAAGGGTCTTTCAGGTAACACAGATAACAACTAAACCTGACCTCAGAAATTGTGCTGCTGATTGAAAACTTCTCCCTTTCTGTTTTTTCAGACTCTCCGATTGCAGAAGCTGCTGCTGAAAAGAAAGAATTTTTTTTTTATAAGAGGAGAATGGGTAAGTTCATCATCTTAGAGGAGTTGTGTTTATGTGAAGCATTTATCTTTCTTGCATTGGTAAAGGAAGTGGACTGCAAGACTTGAAATTTTGACCTTGTCACTTTCTGTTAGCCTCGAAAGCTAATGAAGCTCCCTACAAATATTTTTGGGAGGGTTTCCTCAAGTAACAGTTCATTCTTGGCAGGGCTTATTCAGAGTGCATCTAACAGTGCCTTTCACTTGCTTCATATGCACAGTGCCAGCACATGCTAAACCAGGGTGTTTTTATAGCACTCAATATGTGGATAGTGGACAAGAAAGTGTTGCTGTGTGCTGGTTTAAATGTTTGTTTGTTAATGAGGTCAGCCTCATTTCTGGCTCACAAATTCTACTGAGAAGTGTTTACTGATGAATTCCATTGTGTGACTAAGTGAAACTGCCATATCTGCCTCTGCAAGTGCAATGTGAGCAAACAGGCTCTGAATGTGTTTTAGCATGTTTGGCACTGACAGTGCTCTATGAAAACTGGCAGTAACTAGGTGGTAATTCGATTTTAACTTCAAATTCACAAACAGCTTGATTGGGTGAATGTTACATGTGTTGTAACACTAGATCAAATTCAAGGAATTTAATCATTAATATCATATCCTTGTTTTGCCAGAAGAAGAAACAACGTTAACAAGCACATGTCAAGTTTGTAGTCAATATCTGGTTCATCTTCCTGCATATGATCATCAAATCTTGTCAATATATTGCTATTTTAGAAGTGTACAGACCTTCTGGGATACTTTTCCAAGCTGGAAGGGCTTCCAGGACTTATATTTTTAACTTTCTGTCAAGATTAAGACTGTTCTGAAGATTAAATTTGCTGTGCAGTGTCAAATTCCTGTATTGCTTTAATGGAATTGTAGCAATTCTTGCTGTCCCTTAGAAAGCAGGCCTTAAATTCCCGATGTGAGGAGACGAGAGGTGCAAGATGGGGAAACTTTTAAGATGGCACAGAGTGGACAGCACAATGGTGGCAACAGCCATCTTTGGGGATTTTCAGCTTGTAGAAAGAGCTCTGCTAGCAGAGAATAAATTACTGAATGAAAAGGGAAGGGAGATAAAGGCCTCTACAGTGGGTATATAGTGAGGCAGAAGGCAAACAGAAAAAGTACCGTCAAAACTGCCAAAAGAAGCCCCTAAGATTTTGGGGTTTAGTGTTTAGCTCTTCCCCTGTTTTCCACCAAAAGTTCCCACTCAGGTGTGCCACTGGGTTGTGTGGTAGTTCTGAGTCTAGCTGGGCAGTGAGGTAGGCTGAGTCTTATTTCATGTCATTTATTGAGCACAGGAGTGCTGCCTGCTGCTGCTCTTAGCTGTGCTGCACGAGGCGGCGCTGCCTGCTGCTGCTCTTAGCTCTGCTGCACAAAATAGTACTGTGTTTGTAAATGTTAGAGAGCTATTGAGGCAGCTTTGGGGCAACACTAGTCAGAAAACAATGGCAGTAGCCTTAGGGAGGGAAGCAGTAACACATTCAATTCCCTTGAGAAATTCTAAAGGGAAATTCTATCCCTACATAGAGTTTAGAAATTATGTCAAAATGTGGTGATGAGGAAAGGAGAGAGATGTTGATAAAAAAACTCTGTGCCAAAAATTTCTGCTTTAAACCAGACTGCTGAGCAGTTCTGAGACATCATCTGCAGCTGCACAATGCTCCTATCCATTTCTGGTTGTGTTGGGTTCTTTGCTCTGTAAACAGTCATAGAGGAGCCTGCAGCTTGTTGTCTTAGTGATGTCCATCAGTCATGGTGTTCTGAAACTGTCAATCTGGTTTCCATTCCAGATGGAGAGGAGAAGACATATGGTGGGTGTGAGGGCCCAGATGCGATGTACGTGAAGCTGATCTCCTCCGATGGCCATGAGTTCATTGTAAAAAGAGAGCATGCATTAACATCAGGAACAATAAAAGCCATGCTGAGTGGGCCAGGTAGGTATCAGAGGTTCAATACCATCATGTCCTTGGCTTTCACTTTTGGACAGTTTGAATTTATATCATGCAGTGTGTGGAAAATTGGAACGAATGATAGATTTCCAGCTCCTGCTCAGTTCCCCTTTCCAGTGGTGCAGTCCACCTCTGTGCCGCCAGCCATGGAACTGGGCTGGTCTGCTTTTGGACAGTCCATGATCTTACTGTGTCATTGCTACTGCCCATCAGCAGGCAACTGTATTGTAAGGGAGCTGCAGGAGAGCTGGGTGGGGACTTTTTACAGAGGTATGGAGTAACAAGACAAGGGGTGATGGCTTCAGACTGGAAGAAATTCCATTTAGATTGGACATTAGGAAGAAGTTTTTCCCTGCATGGATGGTGAGGCACTGGAACAGGTTGCTCAGAAGTTGTGGAGGTTCCAAGCCTTTAAGTGTTCTAAGACAGATTAGGTGGGGCCTTAAGCAACCTGAGCTATTGGGAGGTTTCCCTGCGCATGGCAGGGGTATAGAACTAAGTGATCATTAAGGTCCCTTCCAACCCAAATCGTTCTGTGATTCTATCATTTATGACCAAACCAGTGCTGATCACATACCATGTTTTAGCCATTGCTGAATGTGCACTGCGCAAACATTGTTAGGGCTGCCCATGTCTCCTATTCTTTCCCTGACCCAGTGAATGGTGTGTGTGGGCTTGGGAAGGAACATTATCAGGCAGGTGATCCAAACCAACCAAGGAGCTATTGTGTGCTCCAAAGTGAAAAGGGACAAGAGGGGTTAGGGAGGTCACCATCATTTGCTTGGGAACTGGCTAGGCATCAGTCTGCCTAGGGGAGGTGGCAGCTGATTACCTTTGCAATCATAGAATTGTTTAGACTAGAAAAGACCTTTAAGATCAGCAAGGCATTCTTCAGTATCTCCCAGGGCTGAACTGGTGCTATAGGGAACTTTTCCTCCAGGACAAACGGAGTTCCCTTGCCCCTTCTGCTGCCTCTTCTCACAGCTTAGTAAATTAGCAAGGTTTCACCACTCTGTCAAAACTTCCTGACACAAATTCAAAGCTAGTGGGTTCACAGCAAGGGCCACTGGTGAGCATGTGTGTGCAGACAGGGAATATATGTAAAGCAGAGGATCTTCTGGGCTCAGACAGCTGGAAATGTCAATGGATACCTCTGCTCTTTTTAATGTGGTTACTGTGACTCTTTAGAGCTGAGCACGCTACACAGTTGGAGAGCTCCTGTCAAGCAAGCATCAGAATTAGCCCTAAATTTCTGGTGTAGTTGTTCGGAACACTGTGAATAGCCTGTGGCCAAAGCCAATGTTTTGTGGTGCAGAGGTTCTTAGTATCCTTGAGGATTACAGATGTAGCACATAGAATCATAGAATGGTAAGGTTGGAAGGGACCTCAAGGATCATCCAGTTCCAACTCCCTGCCATAGGCAGGGACACGTCCCACTAGTACAGGTCACTCAAGACCTCGTCCAACATCTTGCTTTCCACCACAGCACCTAGTGCCCAGCAGTACAGGACACGTCCATGTCCAACATGTTGGATCAGGAAGGTCAAGCATTCAATTTTGCAGTGAGTTGAGATGCTGACTTTTGGTTGCTTCTGTTTTTCTCTAGGACAGTTTGCAGAAAACGAAACAAACGAGGTGAATTTCAGAGAGATCCCATCCCATGTCCTATCCAAAGTCTGCATGTATTTCACCTACAAGGTTCGCTACACCAACAGCTCTACGGAGATTCCTGAATTCCCCATTGCACCTGAAATTGCACTGGAACTTCTGATGGCTGCAAACTTCTTAGATTGTTAAATAAAATAAATTATAACTAAAAAAAACAAACAAAAAAAACCAACAAAAAAATGTAACCTTTTTTTTCAGTATTTAATACATGTATTTCAGTGAGTAACCTTTTTCAGATAGCATGTTGTGTGTGTGCTGTTGAGAACTGTTGAAGTTCAGTGGCAGGGCAGCTGCTCTTAGCCCTGCTGCAGATAGCAATCCTTCAGCTGGAGTTTGTTTTGCTTCTGACACAAAGTAAGGACCTTTTCACAAACTGAGACAAATAAACAAATCTGCCAATTAGTAGATGGCTATGCCGTATCCTTTAGGTGTGGTAGAACATCCTTCTTGTACCATGACCATAGCAAACTCTGGAGTTGAGTTGAATACTCTCTCCAAGGTTAACTGTAGTGAAATACTAGTAGCTGTTTAGAGTTTCTGACCTTCTCTTACTCTTCATGTTTCTAAACATCTGAACTTAATCTCCTTTGTAAGATAACTGTCCTTTAGCATAGTCACACTAACGAGGTGAGAAGTGTCCTCTCTGAGGTTTGTATTCTGATAGCAATACTCCGTTTGGGTTGTGCTGGGGACTTGAGTAACCTGATCTAGTGGAAGGTGTCCCTGCCCATGGCAGGGAGTTGGAGCTAGATGATCCTTAAGGTCCCTTCCAACCCAAACCATTCTATGATTTAAGAGAAGGCTTAAGGCTTTTTATTTAAACCATAGTATAGAGCTGTGTAAAGATGTACTTGATATATTTTTCTTTTATAACCTAAATTTTCTCCCTTGGTAACTCCAAATGCTGCAGTCACTTGTCTGTGCAGTAAGACTGTGCTTCTGCTGACAGTGGCTTTCAAGGGGGAAAGAACTGTTAGAAGCTGTGTGTGTTATCTTCTGTAGAACATAGAAGGCTGTTCTTAATGTCCTGTCACTTGACCTGATGCATATTTTACCTGCTTTCAGTTCTGGTTTCTCTCCACTGTTCTGTAAAGGCTGTGATTGATCGCTATAGGAGCAGCCATCAGTACTGTACCATAGCAGCTGAAACGATGGCTGTGCTCCTGTCTTTCACCTCTTCCTCCAACTCTCCCTTGGACCCACTGGAAAAGACTCAGAAACATGGAGATCTTTTCTGTCTGAAGGAAAGGGCATTAAGCAGATGTTTAAGGAGCTGTTTTATAAATTTCTTAGGTATTTCCAATGTTTTTACAAATAGTTTAGGGGACAAGGATTGGCAAGCCACTGCCGTCATACTAGAGCAGAACACAACATTCGTTGGGTGTTGCTGCTGGTAGGTGCCTGTTCTGTCAGTTCTTGGTTCCAAACAAGTTTCCATAAAAGGAAGAATTTAAACTTGAGACACAAGTATGGGGGTTGTTCAGCTGCAGCCTGAAGAACCCTGCTGCCAAAATCATCAGTAAATGAGAATAAATGTAATTTATCCTAACACGATCGTGCCAGAACAATGTAGTTGGTGTTCCAGCAGCTGCCGTTGCTTCAGCTTTGTTTGCTTCAAGCAGTGGTGGTGGTCTTTCATGGAGACATCCTACTGATGGATGGCAGAACCTCTCAAGGTGAAGTTACAGGGCTGCAACCTCCCCTAAAGCCATTTGCCAACAGAAAGGCAGCTTAGGAAAGGTTTTTCTGTACAAAGCCAGTAAGTGGCACAGGCTGTAGGCTGCCCGTGGAGGGGGGCTGATCTGACATGAAATGTCACTCTGGGCTTGAGCGGCGCTGGATGGACAGGTTGCCACGTGTCAGCCTGGCAATGGCCGAGCTGGCATTAACACAATACCTGCTTGGGCACAAGTTTAGGACTAGGCTGGTTTGGCATAATGGAGCTACCTTACGTTGCAGGGAGTTGTCTGAAACCCTGCATTGGAGCCCTGGGGTCAGTGCTGTGGGTACCTCACTGCTGAGCCCTGAGCAGCTAAAAGCAAGCAGGGACACCCTGCCATGCTGTGCTTAGAGCCACCAGGGCTCCCTTGGAAAGTTCAGGACTACTGACCTGGGTATTTTAGTCTCTGCTGTCTGAGTTTTAGCTCCAACTAAGAGTGACTCTGAAGTTCTTGGGCAGTTTTTGGTAGTGATGAGGTCAATGGATCGAAATTTAAAAACACTTAGTTTGAAATGCAAGTAAAAAAATGTCAGATATTTAACAAAACGTGGCTTTTCCTTTCTTCCCACCTTTTTAAGCTTTCCAAAACAATCTCCTGTTCCAATACCTTGCATTTTCTGACTGCTCCAGCAGTAAGGTAAAGCAGCTGATTTAGTTCTGAATCATAATTCTGTTGGTTTTTCTTTCACTTGAGTGTACCCTGCAGTGGCTCAGGAAGTGCAGTGGTGCCCTGGAGCAGGCTCTTTGCAAACCCACTGGACTGAGGAGAGGAGGGCGGCAGAGGGAGTCTGTGCGATCCCCCCCCCTCCCCGACAGTGACCTGGGTGTGTTTTTATTGGACAATTGGAACCTTGCCACGCTTAACCCCTGAGCTCTAAATAAATTTCAACATGAAAAATTTTTAAACCTGTGTTGCTGTTGATTTGTGACTCCTCAGAGCAAGTGCTTGTGTGCTGAAGCAGCACGCTCATGACTGTGGTGAGCATGTTGCCGGTGTATTTGGGTCATAGATTGTGAAGCTATAGCTGTAAAATTCTGGAGTTTTTTTGTGGTTCTGGAGACTTTTATAGGTTTAAAATGTGCAGATGTCTGTGCTCCTTAGAATTATATGTGCCCTTCAGTGAGCTGTGCCCTTCTCAGACAGCTGAACACTTGAGAAAGGGCAGTGTTGCTGAGCAGTCTTGAAGAGGAGGTTTTGAATGCTCCAGCTGTCCCATAATACACCTTTTACTTCATAAGCTAGTCCTGTATTTGATTAAAATTTTTGTCTGAACTGCTGGTTTAGGCAGAAAAAAGCTTCCAGGTTCTTTCCTAACAGTAACCAGTGGGAAAAGCCCTGCTGGCTTGTTCTTTTACATCATCTGAGGAGGCACAAGCTGCTGAAGAGATACCACCACGAAGCAGTTGGTGTATCTGAAAGGATCAGAGCTGTGCTCTGCAAGACAGGAAATCCCTTTTTGGTTTGGAGGTTGGAGAGAGGAAAGGATTCACCGTGAAGGTTCACCATGCCACTACACTCAGCTGCTGCATTGAACATGATGACTAGAAGCCATTACTACTGGTAGTAAGTGTGGTGCATGAGTTGCTCCTCTCTGTGTTCTGGCACTGTACAGCTGCAGCAGGGGCTATTTGTCCTTGCACTCATCCTTGTACTCCTCCCAGGGAAATGCTCCTTATTTGTGTGTTGCAAATTTCTTTCCTCAAACAGAAGTTACTTTGAAGTTAAAACCAAACACTGTTGATTCCATTAGTGTTCATTCCAATTTAAAACTGCCTTTTCACGTAAGAATTGAGAGCCAAGTGTGTTTAGCAGGTCTAGGGAGTTTTTTTTCTCCTTCACTCTGCTTTGGTGAGACCTCACCTGGAGTGTTGTGTCGACTTTTGGGCTCCCCAGTTCAAGAAGGGCAGGGATCTACTGGAGAGACCCCAATGGAGAGCTATGAGGATGATTAAGGAACTTGAACATCTCTCCCGTGAAGAAAGACTGGGAGACCTGGGGCTGTTTAGTCTGGAGAAGAGAAGGATGAGAAAGGATCTTAACAACATTTACAAATATCTGAGGAGTGGGTGTCAAGAAGGGGACAGGCTCTTTTCAGTGTCACCTGGTATTGAGGCAAGTAATAATGGATATAGGCTAGAACACAGGAAGTTCCAACTCAGCATGAGGAGAAATTTCTTTACCATCAGGGTGATGGAGCACTGGAACAGGCTGGCTGGAGATGCTGTGGTGTGTCCTCTGGAGACTTTCAAAGCCAACCTGCGCATGTTCCTCTGTGACCTCCCCTAGGTGACCCTGCTTTGGCAGGAGGGTTGAACCCAATGATCTTTGGAGGTCACTTCAATCCCTGACATTTTGTGATTCTGTGATTTTCTTCCCATTACAAAATGCTCCTGGTGTCTTGTTTGCACTCAATAACAGAAACCCTTGCTCTCCAAACTCACCACTAGACAACCCCAGAAATGACACATAACTCACACCTTAGGTTGCTAGAAATTCTTGTCTCTCTTTCTAGTAAAACAATGGGATAATTGGAATGCAGATTAACCCATTCTAAGACAGAGAGTGTTCAGGTTTGGTTGGAATCACCCAGCCTGAAAACTATGGAGAATCTACAAGCATTTGGCACAAAGGATTTAATTTTAAAACCAACCAGATACTCATCTCTTGCTCTTACCTCAGAAGCCCTCAGTTTGCAGTCTCATGAGTTAAAACACAATGACTTGATGATCATTTTATTTGAACCTCACAGGTATGATCACTGGGGACTGTCTGAATCCTTGGGTTTGATGCTAATCAGGACTCTGGACTCAGGAAATGGGCTTTTGATATGGAAGACCTTGGAATCACTCCATCATATTGCAGCTGTTGATATAGGTCCTGGTTTAATTTTTTACAGGTGTTTGTCTTTACAGCACTTAAAAGAGTTGGAGGACTACTGATGCCAAAAACACATGCCCTGACAATTACTACAAATTAGTAATTATGGCATATCACTAATCCAGGCAAGTTTACCCTTTTCCCCTGCCCTCCTCCTTCCCCTGCGGGAATTATCACAACTCTGCCTCTACATAATACAACAAATTCTTTTTCTGGTCTGATGGAAAATTATTTTGGTAGTTTGTGAATAAGCTGAAAGCCACAGATCAGTCAGTGGCTGCAATACCATCCAGTCCTACACAAGAGAAGAAATGAAAGCACAGCACATGACGTCCAAGAACAAGGTCACCTTCTGCAGGCACTGTGCTTGCAGCGGCTCAGGAATGAGGTGAGACTTTTCTTTTCTTTAGCCTCCTTTCATCCCTTTGAAAGCCCTGGGATAGAAACAGAAATATGCCCATTACTGCTTAGAACTGAGATGAAAATGGAACACACCATGGATGAAAATCCTGCCTTACGCTAAGGAATAAATCAACAATAAAACCTTAACAAGTCAAACACATCTTGCTGGTATAGGGTATGTTTCATTTTTAGCTGTGTTAATTGCTTTATATTCTTGATACATTCTTGGATTGATCCTGCATCTTCAGCTGCTGTTTTCTGCAGGTGCATCAAGGCTGAGTTTAGCAGGAGATCTCTGTTCCACAGCCATTTCAAATGTAAGGCTTTTCCTGAAAGCAGCAGGCAGGAGTGGAAGCTGACACAATTCCTCTGAGAGCTACACAAACCCCTGTGCTTGTGAGATGTGGTCTCCTGGCACTGCAGATTATGGTTGTTGTGGCACTGGAGCAACAAGGGGAGATTAAAGGGAACATATCTTTGACTTCTATGTGAGAAGGAGGTAGAGATTGTCTCTATGAACCCCTCTGCTTCCCAAAGGAAAGAGAATACGAGTAAGGGAGAGAGACTGATGGGTGGGAAAGAAACTACAACAGCTGGAATGGAAGTAATAGTAACAAAATATGTATGAATAGCTACAAGCCAATATTGGCCCCAACCCCTGATGGCAACTGGTCACTGTCACCACTGATGGTAGCATCCCCTCTCTTGACCTGCTGGCCACGCTCCTCTAGATGCAGCCTAGGACATGATTTTGCCTTCTGTGCTGCATGAGGGCACTGCCAGTGTCCAGAGGTATTTTTTCCTTCATACAGACCACAAGTCCTATCTGTACTGATTGGAGTTAACTTAAGGCCACTCTCCATGCCAACCCAGCCTGGAGTCTATTAAGTGTGCTGGCACTCCTGAGCTTACAACTTTTCTTCCAACCTTCTTTTCCTCTGACCTTCAACAGAGTTTTCTGGAACAGAGTTAAAAAGCTAAATATAAGGGACTGGAATCAGTTTTGCCTAGCTGTGATTCCATCAACAGGGACAGTCAATATGTCCATGTTTACAGTAGAACACATGTCCGTTGCTTCAACTTGATGCTCTTGCAGTCTTTATGGCATATGGCACTAAGAAATGTATTTTAGGATAAACATATGTTTGGACCAGCCAAAACAACATGTAGCAAACCAGAAGGAGTGCTGTTCCATTTCATGCTGCAACAGCCCAAGAGAGTTCGAAGGAATTGCAGGGGAAAAAAACCAAACTTCCTCCAGGTCAAATGTCTACTGCATGCAAGAAATCCTCTGCAAGCTAACTGATGCTGTGAAGTCATGCACCACATCAACACAGCCTTGATGGGAAAACACAGACAGCAGGGCTCTTCTCACTTTGGTGGTGTTTAGATGAAGCCTGTGGAGCAACGGCAGGTTGCACATCAGCAGGAGCCTACAGTTTGCGAGGACAATTCAGGGGACAAGAAGTGCAGGATTTGGCTCACAGGGTGAGACTTTTTCTACATGTACTTTTGGTCAGCTAGTCTCCTTTCCTACTCAAAACTTGACACATTCCATTCTGTTATCAGCAAATCCCTGCAGAGCCAAGAGGTTCATTCCTCTCCACAGCTACCTCGCAGGATTCTCCTGCTGGCCTCTGGTCTTCCCTTGAGGCAAACCTCAGAAGTTGGTGTGCTCCCTTTAATATCAGCAATGCTGCTGCTGCCGTGTTGTGCTGGGTTTCTGTTCTCCTGTTTGTTGTTTTCAAAGTTAAGGATACAAAAAAACATCCTGAAAGGCAAAGCTTGTATGTAGCAGCAGCACCTTGCATCACAGTAGATATGTTTACAGAAAGCAGGCAGGCTCTCAGATTGTACAACCCTTCTTGAGGTCTAAAATGGAGCAGCAGATCAAAGGTAAATACGAGCTGAGAATAATTGTTCACTAATTGATACAGTCACAGAATTGTTTCAGTTGGAAAAAGACCTCTAAGATCATCTAGTCCAAACAACAATCTAAGGCCACCATAGGCCCCAAACCATGTCCCAAAGTGCCATGCCCACACATTTCTTGAACATCTCCAGAGACAGTGACTCCACCACCTCCCTTGGCAGCCTGTTTCCATGCCTGACCACTCTTGCAGCACAGAAATTTTTCCTAATCTCCAACTTAAACATTCTCTGGCACAATATCAGGATATTTCCTCTCATTCCATCACCTGATACTAGGGAGAAGTCACTGCAGCCTCCTTTCAGGGAGTTGTAGAGAGCAAGGAGGTCTCCCCTCACTCAGCCTCCTCTTCTCCAGACTAAATAACCCCAGTTCCCTCAGCTGCTCCTCAGCAGCCCTGTTCTCAAAATCCTTCACTAGCTTCCTTGCCTTTCTCTGCACAAGCTCCAGCACCTTCATGTTGTAGTGAGAGCCTCAAAATCAAACCCAGCACTCGAGGCATGGAAAACAATCACTACCCTACTCTGGCCACACTATTCCTGGTGCAGGCCAGGACACTGGTAGCTTTCTTGGCCACCCAGCACCTCCAGATTGTTTTCTCCTGGACTTGTGGTGACCCAAGTGCAGCAGCCAGCACTTGGCCTTGTTAAACCTCCTACAGCTAACAGCAGTGCATCTGAGAGAGTTGGGGCTCTGCAGCCTGGAGAAGACAAGGCTTCCAAGAGACCTTAGAGTAGCCTTCCAGGATCTGAAGGGGGCCTACAGGAAGGCTGGGGAAGGACTATTTACAAGGTCTTGCAATGTCAGGATGAGGAGCAATGGGTTTGAACTGTCAGAGGGAAGATTTAGACTGGATGTTAGGAGGAAGTTGTTTGCAGTGAGGGTGGTGAGACACTGGCACAGGTTGCCCAGAGAGGTTGTGGCTGCTCCCTCCCTGGAGGTGTTGAAGGCCAGGTTGGAGGAGGCCTTGAGTGACCTGTACTAGTGGGAGGTATCCCTAAGGCAGGGGGTTGGAACTAGATGATCCTTGAGGTCCCTTCCAACCTTACCATTCTATGATTCTATGGATTGCAAAGGTGGCTAGGAAGGTGTGGTGGTTACTGCAGGGGGGCATACCTGTATTGCCCACTGTGCTGGGCAAGTACTTGTTGCCATTGCCCACTATATCCTGTGCCCTGCACCTAACTGGGAACAGGGAGCTCTCCATAATGTGAGCTTCCTGAAATGCAACAGCCACTCCTCACAAGATCTCTTCTCCAAGTTGTGAAGTTTGAGGCCAGGTAAACCTCCAGGAGGAAAGGGCCTTGTGCTACTGAATATATGAGTCTACCTCTGGTTTAAGAAATGTCTGCACTGATTCTTGAAGACTGGGTGGAGAAGGGAACAGGGAGAAGTTAACACATATGCCTTCTCCCTTCTGCACCCTCATTCTGTGTATTTCACTTGGGCATCTTGAGTGGTGGCTAGCAGCCTATGTGGAGCTCTGGTCTGAATACAGCCATTCTTTCTTCTCGTGGAGATTCTAGTGAGGAGATTGCTGGAGAGGTCTATTTTGCTTCGTACATGTTTTATTTAGTAGTAATTATGCAGACTCAGATACCAAACTACTCAGCTTTAGATTCTGCTAAATGCCATCACAATGGCTCCATCTGGAAATGTAGCAAGTAACTGTTCCATGGGAAATGTTTCTGCAAGTCTTCATTTACGGGTGGCATGCCAACTGCTTCTAGCGAACGGTGCTTTTGTTTCCACCTACACAGTGACCACAGTGTCAGGTGGTGCACTGGACAGAGGCCTTTCCTGCTCGGGAAAGGGAAACAGAGTCCCAAATGCTGTTACTTAAAATATCCCTGCGCTGACTTGGGCATGTGCACTACCAGCCCACCCTCGCAGAGATGTGAAGGTGTGTGGCAGGGCGGGGGCACAGCCAGAACACCCTCCCAGCCCGGAGAGCCGTTTGGGCAAGCTGCGGCAGGCCTGCTCCAGCAGCGACCGGCCGGCTGCGAGCCCTTATCCGACCTTCCCAGCAGGACACTGTGACCGTGAGGGGAGCCCAGGGAACGCCACAGCAGAGCGCAACTAAATCCCTTAGAGGACGCAGATCCGAGCCCCTCCTGAAGAAGAGAGGAAGGCGGGTGGGAAGGGCACCTCCCCTTCTCTCCCTCCCACCGCAGCGGCGGTTACGGCCAGCGCGAGCCGCGCTCCTGCCGCCGGGCTGCCCGCCGCCACTCGCGCCCGCCTCAGGACCTCGACGCGCGAGGCAAAGCGGCAGAAGCGGCAGCCCAAGGCCGAGCCGCTCCCCAGCCGCCCTCACTCCGCGCATGCCCAACAGGCCGCACATGAGGCCGGCAGGGGCCGGACCGGCGTCGCTGCGTTCCTGTGTGCCCGGGCCGCTGGCGCTGAGGGGAGGGGGAGGATCCATCATGGCGTCTATGCAGGTGAGGAGCCTGCGGCGGAGCCGGGGCAGCGCCGGGGGGGCCCGGAGCCGGGCGGAGCCGTCACTCTGGGCATGGTGCTCGGTGCACTCGTGCCGAGCGGTGCGGGAGGAGCAGGCGCTGGGGCTGAGCGGCGGCAGGGGGCCCGGAGCCGCTAACCGGGCCGTGCGGTGCGGGCAGAGCAACCGCCGGGGCAGCGGCTGAGGGAGTCGAGTGCACGTCGGCTGTGAGGGGTGCGGGGGGGCGCCTGCAGCACCGCAGCGGTGCCCCGCAGTTGAGGGTCACGGACTGGGGGACGACTGCCTTCCGCCAGGCCGGAGCTGAGACTCGCGGGGCCAGGCTATGAGGGGCGAGGCCGGGCCCCGGCTGCGGCGGTGGAGGGAGGAGGGAGCTGCCGCTGAGGGCGGTCGCGGGAGGAGGAGGGTGGCAGGAGGCGCCCGGGGGGCGAGTTTTCCCGTGCAGAGGTTTCGCGGCGATAGCTCCTTGCCCTGGGCAAGTGAAGGGAGCGCGAAAGAGTCCTTGTCCTCCTCTTCTCGGCGGGATCTGAAGGAGCCGCGGCTTGGCTGGCGGCGTTGGGAAGCGACGGGTTCGTCCGTCTTCTCCGGTGGGGATCAGGGAGACCTCCGCGCTGATAGCGCGAAGCCCAAGAGTTGTGTCTTGCCGGTAGCTTTCGGGGTTCCGGCACTGCGTTTCTCGGACACGGGGCTGGCACAGACAAGTTGAGCCTCAAGCCGTGTGCCCGCGTTGCCTGTGGGTCCTCTTCCTCCCATTAAATGAGGCTGCGCTGCGGTGTTGGTCTTGTGGACAGGTACCATCAGGTTTTACTCGGCTGGATGAGGTTGATGTAGGTACAGTAGCGTGAAACATCCTGCTGCTTGACAGGTATTTCCAGCTGAATTATTTATTTATACCTTCTCCCAAGGAGTTCTTGACTAGGAGCTGCAGAAGTTGCTGTGGCAGAGTGGATCAATTTCACTGTGCTGCACCCGGTGGGTGGGGGGCGTTCGTTGTGACTAGGGCAGAAGGAAGAGTTTTGTAGCATTGTAGCCCCAGTCTTGCCTGATTTCACCCCTAACTGGTCTGCTTTGCCATGAATTTCTGCAGTTTTCTATTCTGCTTTTAGATCTGGATGATCTGTGTGTGCTGCTGCTTCTTTTTTTGACTTTTATTTTGGTCCAGTATAATACGTACCTTTGTCCCTAGTAATAGAACAGCCCAGAAAAATTGTACTTAAGTGAATGAAGTTACTTTCATTGTCTGGATTTAGCGTAGCTGTATGGGGTAAAAATCCTGCTGATGGAGTTCAGAATCATAAAAAAAACCCCATGGTGTGCCTTTCTGAGTTACTGAAATGGAATGGGATCAAGAAGTCAACCATGCTGTACAGGATGTTCTTCATTTAGCTGCCACACAGTGTGATCTGTGCTCATTTTATCAGCTCTGTCTGGCAAATGTGTTTTTGTAATGCTGCTCTTTTTAGCATGCAGAATTTCATGTGCATAACTGCAATGCAGAAGCAATAGTTAAGTAGTATTTTTATGAAACTGTGTGAAAACTGGAAGGAAAGTGGAAAGAGTCTGTGGGACTTTGGAAGCCTGTGCTGTGTTGCTCTCTGGCTCCGTACCTGACCTTGGGCAGCTTGCCTCGCCCTCATGCCTGTTGCTCCCCCTGTGAAAGGGAAACAATGATTGCAAATTAAATGAGGTTGCTTAGGACAAATATTTCCTAAAAGATGAGTTGTGTGGAGGGTGGTAGTTGCTTCCTTAAAATATGAGTAAGTCTAATGTTGTAATTGCTTTCATTTTAGAAATACTACTTGTAAAAGTAAACTTCTGTTTTTCTTTTTTCTTTTCTTTTTTTTTTTTTTTAATGAAGTTTTATTATCCCTTGAGACATTCAGGGAAATTTCTGGAGGTTTTCTGTCTGTATATGTTGCTGAGTGTATAATGTTTTGGCGACTTACATGAATTTAGTGAACTACTAACTTAGCAGTGTACTTTAGCAAATTGGAAAAGGAATTTTCTGGAACTTTATTTACAAATAAACAGGAAGCATAAGTGAAAAAATAGTAAGCTGCAAAATTAGCAAGTTTCTGAGTAGTGGACACCTTCCCAACTGAGCAAGGTTTCAAGGCTCTCAATCCTTCTATTAATTCACATATAAATGTTCAGTGAGAGAAACATTTTACAAAGGAAACTGTTGTCTATATCAGGGTAACTTGCTTTGTTCCTGTTAGTGCTAGCATTTAGTATGTAAAGTTGCATGGCATAAAAAGGAAATGTCCTTTCCCTACTTTTTATCTGCTGTGTTGTTAAATACCCAAAGTTTAACTGAAATGTTGTGCATCCAGTGCAGCCTCCAGCTAACCACTGCTCTGTCACCCTACTGTTGTGGCAGCATTGTTGATAGTTCTGTTAAGAATGACAGATTGATATGCTAAATAAGTTTTAGTTACTTCTAACTTTATACAGCAATGTGTGATGCTCAAGGTCCCATCCAGCCTGGCTTTGTACACTTCCAGGCCTGGAGACTCTGAAGTTTCTTTGGGCAATCTGTTCCAGTGCCTCATCACCCTCATGGGGAAGAATGTCTTCCTAATGTCTTATCTAAACGCAGCTCCTTTCAGTTTGAAGCTGTCACTTCTTTGTCAAAAGTACCTCTCCAGCTCTCATATAGCCCCCGTGAAATGCTGGGAGGCTGCTCTAAGGTGCCCCTACAGCCTTTTCTTCTCCAGGCTGAATAACCCCAGCTCTCAGAGCTTGTCCCTGTAACAGAGGTGCTTCAGCTCTCTGATAATCTTGATGGCCTCTGGATCTGTTCTAACAGTTCCACGTCCTTCTTGTGTTGGGGGCTCCAGAGTTGGACATTGGACTCCAGGTGGGGTCTCAGCAGAGCAGAGGGACAGCATCCCCTTCCTAATTCTGCTGCTCGCGTGCTTGTGGTGCTTGCTTCTTTCAGAGTCAGCATACAAGGAAGTATTGGAAGCTGTAACAAATCCCCTCTTTTTGCTAGTGGCACCGAACATTAATGTGGGGAGCTGCTGTGGTTCATTTGATGTGTGCTAACTTGTAAAACTCAGGAGTTTGAGCCTTTAGGTGCAGATGTTTGTCTGTGTGGCTGTTCTTCAATGGTACCTTTTCTTCTAAAATAATAAAAAACGATGTTGGAGAGATCCTGTGTTTTGTTTTCTAACCATGGCGTTGTCCAAAGGGACAGCTAATTTGCTACTGCTGGATTGGTTTAAATCTGGTTTGCATAACTTTTAAGCAAATTATATATATGTATAGTGGTTAAGCCCTGGAACAGGCTGTCCAAGACAGTGGTTGAATCATCATCCCTGAAGGTATTTAAAAGCTGTGTAGATGTGAGGCTGAGGGACATGGTTTAGATGCAGACTTTGCAGAGGTAGATAATCATAGAATCATAGAATCAGCCAGGTTGGAAGAGTCCTCCAAGATCATCCAGTCCAACCTATCGCCCAGCCCTATCCAATCAACTAGACCATGGCACTAAGTGCCTCCTCCCCTCTTTTCTTGAACACCTCCAGGGACAGCAACTCCACCACCTCCCTGGGCAACCCATTCCAATGCCAATCACTCTCTCTGTGAAGAACTTCCTCCTAACATCCAGCTTATACCTCCTCCAGTCAGACTTGATGACCTTAAAGGTGTTTTCCAGCCTAAATGATTCTATGACAGCATATTTACATAGGATTAAATACAGAGCTAATGTAATTACTGACTCAGACAGCTTTAAGGAGTGTGGAACATCAGCCTCCACCTGTGGTTGTGTTATCAGCATTTTATTTTTTTTCTTCCCCCCCTTGAATACAGCCTGTTGGTGAGCTGCCATCAAACTACCTGCACACATCAAAATACAGTGCTCCTTGGAAAGTCTTGTTTCAGCACTGGGGTAGAGCTTTTTTTTTTTTTTTCTTTTCCAAATACATGTCTGAACAGGCCTTTATAAAATAATGGTGCTAGGCAACAACACAGAATTCATGTTACAGTGAGATCACAGGAACTTTGATCACAAAACAGAAGCCAGTAGCAGCAGAAAAGCTTCCCACAAGTTTCACCCCTGTGTTTTCAGCTGGTGGTGTAGGGGATGGAGGAAAGGCTACTGAAACCTCAAGAAAAATTCAATGCACTTATGGCTGAACATCATGATTCTATTCTTTACCTGCTGCTCTGCTTTTAGTGGAAGTTATGGCTTCCAACTGTTCTCAGAATAATTGCTTCATCTTTCTTTAATAATGGCAGCATTTTTATTTAATAGTTTGGGAATAATTTTCTGACAGCTTTGTCAAGGACGAAGTTCTAAACTAGTTTTAATATATCTTGAGGGGAAAAAAAGCCCTAGCAAACCTAACCTTGAATGAAGAAGGTTCTTAGTCAGCTGGAACTTCAGTGGTGATGCACACATGTTCTGTACTCTCTGGGAAGACCTTAGAGCAACCTTCCAGTACCTGAAGGGGCTACAGAAGAGCTGGGAAGGGACTTGTAGTGACAGGATGAGGGGTAGTGATTTTGAGCTAGAAGAGGGGAGATCTAGACTAGAGTTTAGGAAGAAATTCTTTAGTGTGAGAATGGTGAGACACTTAAACAGGTTCCCCAGGGAGGTTGTGATGCCTTTTGCCTGGAGGTGTTCAAGGACAAGCTGGATGAGGCCTTGAACAACCTGGTCTGGTGGAAGGGGGTTGGAACCAGATGATCTTTATAGTCCCTTCCAACCCAACCTGTTCTATGACTCTATGAATAATGTCGCAGTGCCAGACGCTGTTTGAGTGGTTACTGTAACTCTAACAAGCAATTCTGGGATAAGAAAGTATTAACAGTTAGTAACAAGGATTTAGTGGTCCATTGGTGAAATGCTGATGAAGCTAAAAATGTCAATCATTAAGTGATTAAGTTAAACTGAAAAATGCAAGTACCACAATTGAGACCAGGGTGAGTGAAAAGTAAAAAATGTTTTTCCCCTTTGCTAAGAAGCTATTAGTCATCATAGAATGGTTTGGGTTGGAAGAGACTTTGAAGGTCATCCAGTTCCAACCTCCCTGCCACCTCCTGCCCCCCTCCACTAGATCAGGTTGCTCAAGGCCTCATCCAACCTGAGCTTAAACACCTTTAGGGAAGGAGTATCCACAGCCTCCCTAGGCAGCCTGTTCCAGTGTCTCATCACCCTCAGTGTAACAAATTTCTTCCTTGTCTCCAGTCTAAATCTGCTCTCTTCCAGCTCAAATCCTTAGTCCCTCAGGTCTGCTTCAGTTATCAGTCAGTACTGCTAGGTGCTGTGTTAGCTTTGGGATATAGCTAGTCTACAGGAAAACAAGAGAAATGCAGAATTTAGAGTTACTTTACCAACATGAGGTAGTTTAATCCTGAGAGTTTTTTAAATAATATTTTAAAGTGAGTTGAATGTCAAAGGAGGTTTAAAATGTGTAGTCTTGAAGTCAGTAAAGAAGAATAAAGTCAAAGTTACAGCTTTAGGCCCTGAAGAGACCCACTCGCTTGCTTATTTCGGTATCTGCCTGTGTAAATGGAGCTTTGGGCGCGGTTTTTGGGCTGAAATGGAAGCACTAATTTTCAAAAAAGAAAGCAGTACTAGACAAGTTTACTGTAACCAGTGTCCCTGAGATCTTCCTTCCAAGTAGATCAACTACATAGCTAAAACATAGAGAACTTTGGATTCTTTCAGCCCATCACATGGAACATTGATATCTCACAAGTAGGTGTATAACTTAGATAAGGAAAACAAAAGCAGGTGGGTACTTAAGGAATAGCTGCTCCAGCTGACTGTAAATATTTTTTGCTTGGAGTTTGATAGTGTCTTGTACTTCCAGGCTTAGCTATGGAAGCTCTAAGAAGGTGAAAAGAGAAAATAATGAATTGGCAAAAGCTGGCAAGTGTTGTCTGATTAAGCTACTCCCTTGGAAAGCTCTGGGAGTTTTTAATTAATAAACCAAAGCACCTTAACTCAATGTGCAAAATTCAGTGATCAAGCACTTTAATTGTGCGCTTAAATTCCCCAAGCCCAGACTTTCAGACCAAAGGCTCTTCACTGCATGTTACACAGGTACAGGTTGTGCTGGTGAGTCCTGCCAGACTGTGTGACTAAACCACCCTGTTAATATGGATGAGAAGGCACAACTTCCACTGAACCTACCCATGCTTATGGCTGTCCTTGGGTACCTGCGTGAAAGCTGTAACCAAGGCTTTGTGAGAGACGTGATTTAATGATTGTGCCTCACACAACCTTGGTTACAGATTTCAAACAGTCCACAGGCTAAAGCTTCCACTGGGATGGAGGGGAAGAGGGTGATGAAAGTCTTTTTTGTTCAACGTGAAGTCAAAAGTTTTGTGCATCTTATGTGCTTTTGAAGTAGCAGAGAACCGTGGCAGAACTGTCAGCTTGAGGTTGAATTTTTGCCTTTGGAAGGGAGGAAGTTGCAAAGGCACCTGATCAGTGAAACCTGTTATAACTTTATTTTTAACTTGATAAAGGAAAAGAGAGTAAATGGGTTAAGTGTTTTAAAATTCTAAGAGCTGGTAAGCAACCTTTTATGATCGAATGAAGGTTGGGTAACCTGTCTTCTGCCTGCTTTGGACAGGTGAGGGCTTTCCAAAGGTGCTCTGGAATCTGTGCCAGATTTCTTTTGGTTTTGTTTGTTTTTCCTCTGAGGTGACCTTAATCACTGGAATGAAAAGCAGGTATCAGTCTGTGATAGGGACAGACTGGAGGGAAGCCCTTGTGCCTTCTGGGAAACAACATTGATGTGTTAGGAAAGAAAGGACAGAAGTTAGTGGTGGTAGAGCAAGAACTGCAAGGTGCTTTGTTTGATAATTAATGATTTGATAGAGAAAATGATCCCTTCACAGACTGCATTAAAACCTAACTGTTTCTCTTAGGTGATTAAAAAAGAAAAAAGGTTTGGTTTTTTTTAATCTAGCTTAATTAAAAATACAGCTGGATCAGCCTCAAGAAGAAAATCCTGCATATATGTCAGTAAATCTTGATCATAGTTTAGCAGAGTGTGTCAAATAACTACATATGTGCTGGAATTAAATGCTTCATAGAATTTGATAGTGCTTGTTGACAGAGGTTTATTTATTTTTTCTTGTTGAAAAATTAGTAGCTAATAACCAGAAGGGACAATGAAACAATAAGCTGAGGTTTCCTAAGTTAGAAATTCTCTCTGCATTACATTTAGGGATTTGATAAGTGTTTAGATCTTGTTACAGTTGGCTACTTCTAACATTTTGCCCCTTATAATTCTAAGACTTTCCAAAATGCTTATTGTTATATAGCATTTTGTCTTGGCTATCAACTTCGGAATGGGTTTTATAAGGATGAGAAATCCTCTCACCAGGAATTGCCCTCAGGTGGCCATGTGGATGCCCTTCTATTGTCTGCAGTTGTCTTAAATTAAGTTCTTTAAATGCAGCAGTCCAAATAGCACCAGACTTTTTTCCTTGAAAGATAAAATGATTTAACGTTTCAGTGCCTTGAGGCTTGTGCTGGGTGTTGGTGCACTTGAAGACTCGAGTTGTGAAGCAGATGACTGACTGTCAGTTTTTTATTCATTAGTAGATTTAATTTGCTTTAAAATGACAAGTTAGTTGTAAAAGAATCTATTGTTTGGCAGAAAGCTTTTCAGACTGTGGAGTACAGAGTGTTTTGTGAGTTGTAGTTATTGATTTATTTTTAATAATATTTTTAATCATATTTCAGGTTGATCTCATTTCTCAGAGAGTTTGATTCAAGCATGTTACTTCCTTCAGAAGACAACTCTTTGCTTTGACCTTCCACTCAAATATTTCAGAATATCTTGGAGCATATGAGGATAATTCTGTTACTGAGCTGAGAAATCAACAGTCCTTTTCTCCTATACCCCAATCCATAACCCAGTGAAGTCTTTAAATGCTCAGAAGAACAAATGATCAGTGGTGGAAACTTACTGCAAGTAGTTTGTGAAAAGATTCATACATTGCCCTTTGGTTACTTGAAAAAGAAGTGTGCAAAATGCCTGAGGTATGGATTGGTCTGGGAAAATAACATGAGAACTGGGTTGCCAGATGTTAACATGTTTTATTAGAAATGAGGAGGAGGAGACTAATCTGCTTCTGCGTTCTCAGTGCAGATTGAAAACCTGATATTTGTCCAAAAATAGATCAAACTGAAAAGCAATTCTTCAAATGAAAATCCTAGCATTAGTTTTTGTGGGCAGGGTATTTTGTGAAGCTGCTTGTTATGTGCTTGGCTATCAAAGCCTTAATTGGGCATCTCCAGACAATTTTCTTCCTTTCTTTCCCTGGGCTTTGATTTAAACTTCCCAGAAGAACTTCAGTTAGAGAAAATTCAGCCAGGATTGTGATAATCAGGCATCTGGATGCCTTCTCAATTTGGGCCAAATTGTTTCACCTGGATTGTGGGATATGCTCCGTGGGGGAGCTTTCTTGAATGACCTGTTTGATTAGGAAGTAAAGGATTTTTATTTTGTAGTAGCTATCATCTTTAGATTGCTACCGTCCATCTTAGTAATTTTTTAATCTTCACCTTGTTTCTGTCCTGTCTGATTTTTAAAATATTTTTAGAATTTTTTTAAAGTCAGGTTTCTAATTAAGAGTAACATGCAGTTAGCTCCAGCAGTACTTACGCTGTTAAAAAAGTTTGGTTTTCTTCTGTAGAGGAGTTTTGTTTTGGAAAGCAGGACCATCTACTCAGCATTTAGAGCATCATGTTCTGGGTTTGAGATCTTTTTCAGTAAGAAATGTGTGAATGAAAGAAGCAGAATACTGAAAATAGAGTCGTTACTGGTCATACTCTCTGAGGGTAGTAGGTTGGGCTAGCAGAGGTGGCTGCAGCTTTGCTGATGAATCAGTGTGGTGGCTTTTTCACAACCACTGTTGCTGCAGCCTGTGAACAACTCCCCCTGTTCTGGAAGAAGGTTGCTTGCCTCAATTCAGTGAGGGAGCACTGCTGCATGAAAGATGGGGTTTGTGAAACATTTTGTAACTTGAGTGAAATGTAGATTTCCCCCCCTGAACTTTATCATAGTAGTGACAGTGCTTTTGTGGTAACAGAGTTTGCTGGGTATGTTTGCATCTTTAGATGGAGAAGAGAATTGTTGGTAGAGTTGCAGAATCACTTTGTTTAGAAAAGCCCTTTCACGTCATCTAGTCCAATCATTCTCCAACTCCACCAAGGCTGGTGCCCATACCATGTCCCTCAGCACCACATTTCTGCCTCTTTGAAACATCTCCAGGGATGGGATTCAGCTGCCTTCCTAGGAAGCCTACTACAGTGATTGAGAACTCTCTCAATGAAGAAGTTTCTATTCATGTCCAACCTAAACCTCCTCTGGGGCAACTCAAGACCATTTCCTCCTATCACTTCTTACCTGGGAGAAGAGACCAAGCCCCACCTGACTCAAGCCTCCTTTCAGAGAGTTGTAGAGACCCAGGGTGTCCCTCCCTTAGTGTCATCTTCTCCAGATGAAACAACCTTAGTTTCCTTACCTGCTTCATCCAAGACCTATTCTTCACCAGCTTCACTGTTACTTAAGAAATATTGGTCTCGCTAGAGTGCAGTGGCTTTACTAGCATAAGATAGAAGAGCCCCTGTGGGATTAATTTTTAACTTTGCTGAATCACAGAGCATGTTTGGTTGGAAGAGACCTTCAAGATCATCCAGTCCAACCTTTGACCCAGCACTAAACCATGTCCCTAAGCATCAGGTCCACATGCCACTTAAACACCTCCAGGGATGCTGACTCTACCATTGCCCTGGGCAGATCATTTCAATATTTGAGAACCCTTTCCGTGAAGAAGTATTTCTGAACACCCAGCCTGAATGTCCCCTGGCACAGCTTAAAACCATTTCCTCTGGTCCTGTTGCTTGAAATCCAGCAAGAATAGGCTGCCTGCTCCTCACTGCAACCTCCCTTCAGGTAGTTGTAGGGAGTGGTGAGGTCTGCCCTCAACCTTCACGTCTCCAGACTAAACAACCCTTAACTTCTAAATGTTCATGAGCAATTTTTAATTCCTCTTTGATCTTCAAGCCAAACTAAGATTTGAGTTCACAGTGTCAAGGAAGACTTGTCCTTGCAAGGCTGCTTCTTTCTTACACCACTACAACAAAGAGAAGTGAATTCAAGTACACGAAAATAGAAAGTTTCTAACAAAATCAAGTGAAGATGTTTTCAACACCCAGGCTTCCTAGTCTGTGAAGTTGCTGGTCCATCTTTTGATTTCTTCGTATCACCATCACACATCCTAACTGAGCATGCCTCTTAGAGGCCCTACCACTGCAGGTGAAAAGGCTATCACATTGCAGCTTAATCACCCATCACTAAGGTTGTTTTAGTGGTAAAAGAAGGTGTGGTGATGGAACATTTCCTCCAGCAGAAATGAATGGAAGCTGTTTGTTCATTTTCCATTGATAGTTTTCTATGCTGTTGATAGATAAAAAATTACTTTCCCCTGGTTATTTTCTGCCAAAGTCTTATCACTGCCCTTAATATATCTTGTCTTTGGTTTCTTCAGCTTTTCTCTTTCTTTCTAAG
This sequence comes from Ramphastos sulfuratus, assembly GCA_013399055.1. Classification (NCBI taxonomy): domain Eukaryota; kingdom Metazoa; phylum Chordata; class Aves; order Piciformes; family Ramphastidae; genus Ramphastos; species Ramphastos sulfuratus. Next base: position 107,914 of record WBNM01019240.1, on the reverse strand, counting down.
TCTCTAAAGTAGACTTTCAGGTCTGTATTAAGGATTGTTCATAGGTAAATTCTTTGTGTAAGGTAGCTCATCAGTTAATGTACCCATTGAAGAGCCTGCACAGCTCCTGCAGCATTTCTTGAAACATCCAGAAGTGGAATTTTGAAGAACTGCAAAGATAAACCAATTAAATGTACACATTGATTGTGCTTGAGCTTGCTTTTCTTTGTAGCTTTTACCTGTATAAAGTTTGTATTTTCAGCTCTGAGGAGATAATAAGCCAAGAGTATAGGCATACAGTTGAACCTGTTTGTTAACTGAAGCAGCATCCTTGGCTCTTCCTGGCTGCCCTCAGCTCTCTGTACATACCTGGTGCTTGGCAGTGACCCCTGTAACTGAGGGTGCCTTGCTTTTGCACTGCACACATGCTTTTGTTTGCCTATAGCTTTGTTAAACTTTAACTCTCTAGGCTCCACTTTTCCAGGGGAGGAGCAATGCTTTTGTTGGGAGTCTTGACAAGGGGCTCAGAACTGCAAGTAAGCACCTGATATTGTAGTACTCTTTTTAAAGGCATTGAGACAGGCAATGTACATATGCCTACCAGAGCTGGGTAAATTTTCAAAGCAGAGGGAGGAAAATACCTTTGCCTGCACTGTTGTGTTGTAGGAGATGATGGTTAAAGCCTTCCTACCTGCCTGGCTGTGTGAGCCTTTTTTTGTGGTAGAGTCAGAAAAGACTGCTTTTGGGGAATGTGGTCATGATACTATTGTGTATACTCTAGGGATATAGGGTTGTGGTTTTTGGAGGCAACTGATGGGGACACTGACCAGAGAAATAATTTTGTGTGTTTACAAGTGCTTATGTGATACGTAACATCAATCAGTGGAGTGCAGTTACCAAACTATCTGGTTTTAGGAAATGCTGACCTCCAACTCTTGCTCTGTCCTAAGCTGCTACCCTCTCCCCTTTCCACATATTGCGTCTTTTCGTGTACTTCTGCCCCACCTTCTGCTGCTTCCTATACTCCGCCAGGAATCAACACAAGTGTGAATGCAGTTGTAGCATTAGAGATGTTAGCATAGCAGTTCCAGAGCTTGGAGAAAGAAGAGTGTGTCTTTTTGCAAAGCTGCTAGAAGTTCCTGGCTTCAGAGATGTTTTGAATTTGAACCATGACAGGCAGCGAGTGTCTTTTATCAGGACTGAACTGGTAGAGGCCGTTGTGAGCTGATTAGGGAGGCAGCAGCAATTTTACTGACACCAGTTAATTTTGTTTCTTCGCTCATCTGCTTTAAGAAGTCTTATGAGCTTGACACTTCAGACAGCCCTTGGAGGAAAACTGAAGGGGTTGCACAAATCCTGTTTGACAGACTTGTCAACAGAATACAAGCCATTGTGTCATGTCAGTCATGTCTCAGCTACTTGAATAAACCTTTTGCAAGTGATGTTTGGATCTGTGTGAAGCTGTGTTCTTTGATTTCATCCTGGAATCATCCTTGTGGAGTTAGGTGAATGAAGTCATCTTGGTTTCAGAGACTTCCACCTCTTTGAAAAGAACTCGTGTAAGCAACTGGTTCTGTCACTCCTCTTTGCCTTGGGCAGCTGGCTATTCTTTTAGTTGAAGGACTGTGGTGCTATCCAGTCTTACTGTGCTGGTCTGTTTCCCATGAGTCAGTAAATGTTTTTACCAATCTAATGCCTTTTTTTTGTTTAATTGGAAGTTGTACTGAAAGAATGCTTAAGCCTAAAATCATAGTCTCATAGAATGAGATATGAAAAGAACAATCCAGCAAGCACAGCTTCCAGGAATAGCAAACATCTGTTTGGAGGTTATTCTGGGAGTGAGGAGCTGTATTGAGTTGTACTTGGGCTTAAAGGAGCTGGTTAAAAGGCTGAAAGCAACTTAAGTGTGTGGTTTAGAAAAAAAAAAAAAGGTACCAGTGATCCATGAAAGAAGAAAAGTAATAATGGTGTTGACTTTAGATATGCATGGAGTTCTGTACATAAAGTAGGACTCCTGGACTTTAAGAATGTTGAAAGGCTACAAGTTTCTAGAAGAAAATGCCAATTTACAGTAACAAGGTCTCTCAATAGGGAAAAAATAGAGGAGTATTTGTAAAAGTCAGCGCGGTTGCTGGTTAGTGAACTGAGGGGTGACAAGACTGTGTACAAAACAGCAAAGTGAAAATAAATGCCTGCTGAAGCTCCACCTGCAGGAAACGGACAAGCACAGAAGACTGAGAGCTACCCATGATTCACTGTCTGGGATTAGCAGATCTGAAAAGCATTAGAGAAGGATTTATAAATCATTCGAAAGATGAAGACTGGGATGAGCCTGGGAGTAGAAAAGGAAAGCAAAGAAGAGAAGACTTAGATACCTAAATTAACAACAAAATCCTGCCAAACAAAAAGACAGATTCAGGGCCTATGTGGTGCGGGATGTTATGTCAGTCACTAGGATTTTAAATTTTTTAGTAACTGAATCTCATTTAAATTTAGTTCTGTCTTTAATTTTTACAATTACTTTGAGTGATAAATGATAAATACATTTTTTATTTTTCTATTCTTGTCTGAAAGGGTGGCTTCTTGAAATCACTGGACCAAATGGTCTTTGATACCTAACATAGAATTAGCTTGTGAGTACCTAGATAACAAGTAGCCAACACGGATTTCAAAAGCAGAATCGAGTTGAACTACCAGGATTGCCTACTCTTGTTGTGAAGTAACTTGTGGAAGGGAAGCAGTAGCTGTGTTCTGACCATGCCTATATTTTGGATCTACATTAGTATGACACTTGAATAAGCAGAGAAGAAAAATGTGGTATAAATTGGTGGATTGTATGTTCTTATTAACCACAAAGATCACTTCTTAAGGTTTTGACTGGGTGTCTGACTGCGAGCGGGTGCTTGGTTCTGCCAAGCTGAGTGGACCTACCAGAGGGGATCTTGAGGGCAGTTTGCACTGACGTGGAAAAATGGTGTTCAGTTTAGTAAAGATTAGGGAAGGAGGGAAGTAAGCTAGAGTAAGTAAAATAATTCTCTTTTGTTTCCATGAAGAATATCATAATTTATTCAGCTTGCCTAAATCTCTTAGATGAATGAAATTATTTCATAAAAGCAAGAAACAGGATGATGTGGAAAATGTGAAAGGCTTTTGATAGCAAAAATATTTGAAGAATCTTTGATCCATTCTTATATTAAGAAGGTGGAGAGGTGACTTCCCTGGGGTATCCTCAAGTCCAAAGATTATAAGAATCTACAAATTGCCTGAAAAATGTTAATCCATTAGACTTGGTCAACATATGTTGCTGCTAATTCTCAGAGTTTTGTGCCTGAAAATTCATTTCACGTGTTCATGGCTGTTAGATCTGAGGGAAGCCTTTCTCCCTCTGAAACTGTTTCTTTTCAAATGTTTAACTTCAGACATTCTGAGCTGCAGTGTGCCTTTTGCACAGAACGTGTGTGGGCTTAGTGTATCAGAGTCCCCGTGTTTGACAAGGACATCACAAAACGCTCTTGAAACTGCGATTGTGTGATCTCACAGTAGGCTTTGGACAGTAGTACTCTGAGGAAATGACTGTTCTTTGGAGCCATTTTGGTACAAACAGTTAAACACCAAAGAGGAATGAATTTCTAGCTGTTGCGTTTCACCTTTAGATGTTTCCTGAATTGCCAGGAGCGTAATTCCATAATCAAACTGTATGAATCTGACGTTCAAGGGCTCCATGTGAGAGGCTCGAGGGTGGTGGTTTTGGTTTTTTTTTTCGTTTCTGCTTCCTGGTAATGTCGTTTTGTGTGTTGAGATGCAACACGACAAATTATTTTGTGTTAAGGCAGAGAGGATCTAAAAAAATAGTCTTTCCTAATCTCTTTGGAGAGTATCTTCCAGATTTTCTCAGTATCCTTAGTTGGATATTGGGCTATGTGTACAAGCGTGTAGCCAGCAGCTGGAGGAAAGTGATTCTGCCTCTCACTCTGGCACACAAGACTGCATCTGGAGCGCTGTCTTTAGGGAACCCCAATACAAGAAAGACATTGGTGTCCACCAGCAGATGACCACCAAGGTGGTTAGGAGTGTACATTACATACAGGGAGACTGCCTGGATTTCTTCACCCTTAAGAAGATGAGGCAAAGGAAGGCCTACAGCAGTGTAATGGAGAGGTTTTGGGGACAATAGAGCCCCAGTGGGAAGAGAAAGGACAGGAGACACAAATTGGAATGTGAGATACTCCAGTAGGGTTCAGAAGAAACGTTTTATACAGTGAGAGTGGTCAAAACCTTTCAGTAATGGATGAAATGTGCTTTAGTGTGCCTGTTTCTTGCTGAGCTTGGTTTCACATGTTCTGTACAATCTCTTTGTAGAAGCGGTTACAAAAAGAGCTATTGGCATTCCAAAAGGACCCGCCTCCCGGAATGACGCTAAACGAAAAGAGCGTAGAAAACTCAATTACACAGTGAGTACCTAGGCTGCTTTGTTTCTGCCCTCATGCTGAAAAGCATAAGGAAGGAGAAGCTCTCTGCATGCTGCTTCCACTGCTTACCCCAAGTAACACCCTGAGTTGTGATTTTTGTCTAGGGAGGGAAACCTTGTTCTGTTTAATGAGCGTAATCACAGAATGGTTGGGGTTGGAAGGGACATTAAACATCATGCAGTCCAACCTCCCTGCCACGGGCAGGGACACCTTCTACTAGACCAGGTTGCTCAAGGCCTCATCCAACCTGGCTTAGAACACCTCCAGAAAGGGGGCATCCATGACTTCCCTGGGCAGCCTGTTCCAGTGTCTCACTGTCCTCACTGTAAAATGTTCTTCCTAATCTCCAGTCTAAATCCCCCCCTCTCCCACCTCAAAGCCATTGCCTTTTGTCCTGTCACTACAAGCCCTTGTAAAAAGTCCCTCACCAGCTCTCCTGTAGCCCCTTCAGGTCCTACAAGGCTGCTCTAAGGTCTCCCTGGAACCTTGTGTCCAGGTTGAACAGCCCCAGCTCAGCCTGTCTTGTGTGCTGGACGCTCACAAACTAAGTATTGAATTTGTTTAATGTTTACTAAGCATTTTGCTTTCTAACAAAATGTCAGTTGGTAAAAGCTGCTTATTTTATAGTAAAACAATACAAAAAATTTCTAACCTATGAAAACTCTCAAGATTTATTGAAATAATGAAGTAGCCGGTTTAGAGCTTCTGCATTATATGTGATGGAGATACTTACTAGCTGTGAACTTCCATTACCCTCTTTGTCTAAAGTAGAGAAAACACTTCTTAAAGAGCAAACAATCTTAGTGTATTTGTTGCGCTTTCCTTCCTGTTGCGGTTGTTTTCTGTGATTTGTGAAAGACAAACATAATTAGATATTCTGTCTTCTCTCCTTTTGACAGGGCTAGGGTTTGTTCCTGGAAGCAATTTAAACTTTCTAATTGACTGAAATTGAAAAGATTTAAACTCTGACTTAATTCTTTTAAATAATTCTTAGTTGCATTCTAGAGAAATATTAAAACTGCTTAGCAGATGTAAACATTTCTGAATATGACTCGAGTTCTGTGGTTGAGGCAGCTCAGACCATGTCACATCAGACTTCCCTGAGCTTAGTACCTGCTGAATTAAGCACTGATGATTTTAAATGATGCTGGGTTTTCTGACAATTTGTGGAGATGAGTGTGACTAAAACATTAACATCGAATTTTACAGAACTTAGTNTGAGGAGAGCAGAGTAAACGGGCATAGTCCAACTTCTGAGTTAACAGTTGTGTTTCTTACTTTGTATTACTTCACCCTTTATTTTGGGTTTTCTTTGGGAAGCAAAATACCTTTATTTTCTGGGGAAAAAATCATTCTAATATTGCAAAAAAAACCCCCAACTATTCAGTGAAAGTTTACACATGGAGAGGGAAAAAAATTTGGGCTTTTTCTTCTGTTTGTGAATTTACATTTTTCTTGGGTCTCTATTCCCAGAATATTACCTTTTTATTCCTCTTCTGCTCTGTACAATGTATACATTTAATAGCATGCAAACAAACCTTTCCTGTCATGCTAGATTTTGGAATTGTCACTGCTTAGGGAAAGCAGCACAGAGAGGAGAGAGGGGCCTTCAGGTCCTGCCGGACAACAGGATGACTGTGAGTCAGGAATGTGCCCTTGTGGCCAAGAAGGCAAATGGCATTCTGGGCTGGATTAGAGGGGCTGTGGTGGTTAGGTCAAGACAGGTTCTCCTGCCCTTCTACTCTGCCCTGGTGAGGCCACATTTGGAATATTGTGTCCTGTTCTGGGCCCCTCAATTCAAGAAGAACCTCAAGGAACAGCTTGAGGGAGTCCAGCGCAGAGCCACACAGATGCTGAAAACAGTGGGACATCTGCTGAGGGAGCTGAGGATCTTTACCTTGGAGAAGAGGAGCCGGAGTGGTGACCTCACTCACGTTTGTAAAGATGTGAAGGGCAGCATTGGAAGGACGGAGCCAGGATCTGCTCAGTGATGTACAATGATAGGACAAGGGGCAGCGGTTGCAAGCTGGAACAGAGGAGGCTCCACGTGAACACGAGGAAAGACCTTTTCCCTGTGAGGGTGGCAGAGCCCTGCAGCAGGCTGCCCAGAGAGGTTGTGGAGGCTCCTTCTATCGAGACATTCAAAATCTACCTGGATCCTTCTGTGTGACCTGCTCTGGCAGAGGTTTGGACTCATTCTTTCAAGGTCCCTTCCAACCTGCAATGTTCAGTGGCTCTGTAAACAGTTCCATGTCACAAGTGACATTGTACACTTTCTTTCTGTGGAGATTTCTGGTGCTAAGTAGTATGTTCCAAGTTCATTAATCAACTTGCAGTGAAGATTTATGTAGCAGTACTGGCTTGGGTTTGAAAGCTGTTGAACAGAATAATTGGATGCTATGATGTAACTGGATCGTTTGAAATGTTGAGCAATCATCTACTTCACATACACAAGGATTAGAAATTTGAGAAGGGTAAACCATAAAGCAGACAGGAATGATGGGCTCTAGTGATTCCTTGACCATAAAAGGAGCAATGTCCAGGCAGAGTTATCTTCTGCTGAGTAAATGAAACTAAAGCACTTGAGAGAGTGGATGGTCTGCATGACAAGGACCGATAAAGCTGAAGAGTAGTGCTGCCTCTTGGGTATAAATAGAGAGGGAAAAGTCATCTGAAGTGCAGATAAATTAAATCAAGGGAGTCATCACAAAACTGAAATCTGGAACAGTAGTGCAGCTGTTGCCATGTGACTGCTGAAGGTGCAGTCCTGCTGAAAAATGTGGCAGCCGGTTCAGTAGAGAAGCAGCTCAGTACAGATGCAGCTTTTCTCCAAAGGAAAAAGAGGATAAGAGAAGATAAACATGTGCACGGCTTAAATAGAGAGAGTGTTTATGAGAGGAGGATGGAGAGGTTTGGAGTAGGATCCTCAGGACTGCCATCTGGAGGACGTGTGGACATTTCTGAACACATCATTGTTCTGAAAGATCTCAGCTGCCTCCCTTGATGCTGATGTCAATCTTATATGAGCATTTTTGTAGTGTCCTGCTGAATCTTCATTACTCTGTTGCTCAAATGTGTGAAACTCAAACCAGGGCGAAAGACAGAAATGGGGAAGTGATATTGCAAAAAATGGTATTAAGTGATCAACAACAGGACTCCAAAATACCAGAAGTTGGGTGGTAGTGCTGCTGTATGTGGTGAACAACATGCAAAGCAGCTGGTTTGACTGGATTTAAAAAAAATCCCTAACAACCCAACCTAGACCCAGCAACTATAAAAACCCCACCCCTCTGCCAACTCCACCTGCCAGTTACTTCTCTGTTAGTTCCAATGGAAGAAGCAGAGGAAAAAAATACTGTGATGTGTTGATGTTATCTTTATTGCAGTCTCAATCCTTTTTATTGGTTTTGCTTTTCATCTTTTCCTTTTTATACTACTAACTTTTCTAGTGTTGGTTCTGTTACTTGCCAGGTTACATACCAGTTAATTTCTGAGGTTTTTACAAGTGTAAGTGCAAAAGGAGCATTGCCATTGCCCCTTATCATAGAGTCATGGAATGGTTTGGGTTGGAAGAGACCTTACAGATCATCTATTTCAACCCTCTGACATGGACAGGGACATGTAGTAAAACAGGTTGCTCAAGGCCCCATCCATCCTGGCTTTCAGTACTTCCAGCTTGCAGCCTTGACACCTTCTCTGGGCAACCTCTTCCAATGCCTCACCACACTAATGGGAGAAGAATTTCTTCCTCATGTCTCCTGTAAATGAAGCTTCTTCCAGTTCAAAGCCATTACCCCTTTGTCAAAAGTCCCTTCCCAGCTCTCCTGTAATCCCCTTCAGGTACTGGAAGGCTGCTCTGAGCTCTCCCCAGAGCCTTCTCCAGGCTGAACAACCCAAATTCTCTCAGCCTGTCTTCACAGCAGAGGTGCTTCAGCCCTCTGATCATCTTCATAGCCTTCTTTGGACCCAGTCTACCATGTCCTCCTTGTGTTGGGGACTCGAAAGCTGGACACAGGCCTCCAGGTGGAACCTCAGCAGAGCACAGTGGAGGGGCAGAATCCCCTTCCTCCAGCGGCTGCCCACACTGCCGGGGGTGCAGTCCAGCACGGGGTTGGTTTCTGGACTGCTGGTGCATGTTGCTGGCTCCTGTTGAGCTTCTCATCACCCAGCACCTCCAAGTCCTTCTCAGCACTGCTCCCTATCCAGTCTCTACCCAGCCTGATTTTGTGCTTGGAACTGCCCTGACCAAGGCACAAGACCTTGATCCCTGCTTGGTGGTATGCAGATTTTATTGTAATAAGCTGTATTGATGATTTCCTTGTTGGAAATGTAAAGTAAGGTGGGAGGGAATGGGTACCAGTTTTCTGCCTGTATTTTTTGTGGGAGTAAACTTTGAACCATGTCTTTTGTTTCAGCTTTGGTGTCTCACATGAACAGTCATGTTAATTACGTTTAGTCACGTGAGCTGCTGGGTCTGTGCTGAACTCCAGCCATAATTCTGTGTATGATTTGCAATGCTGTGTCAGTGCTTGGCATTTCATATTCAGACTGGTTTCTCAAAGAGAGGCTTAGTGATGGTTCTGATACTGATGGGAAATTTGGAATATGTGGCTGTGCTCCATGATAGATAGTCCTGTGTTCTAGGAATCAAGTTACAGTTTGCCAATCCACAGTACTAACAGTTTTTATTCCCCTGTTTCCTAGGTGGATTGTAGATATGGAAGGTGCTCCAGGAACACTTTATGAAGGGGAGAAGTTTCAGCTTCTATTTAAGTTTAGTAGTCGGTATCCTTTTGATTCACCTCAGGTAACTACTTTCTTCCTTCTTTAACAGCAGCTTTAGGTCATAGCTGCATGACACATGCTGATTGTTAATACCACTCACATATTCTAATGAGGTTTAGTTACTAATTAATTTGATTAGACACATTGTGCAGATGCCTTTTCAGATTTGCTCTGCAGCATAGTGCTGTGACAGCCGGCTTGCTTTCACAGGATGTGCAGGAACATTGTAAAACGGAGGCTGCTTTGAGGTTGATATTGACAGAGGGTCACATAGGAAGGTCCCATTTACTGTGGTGCAGGAGTACAGTAAATAACAAACTGCTTCTTCATCCCCTCTGCTTTTATAGAATCATAGAATGGTAAGGTTGGACGGGACCTCAAGGATCATCTAGTTCCAACCCCCTGCCATAGGCAGGGACATCTCCCACTAGTACAGGTCACTCAAGGCCTCCTCCAACCTGGCCTTCAACATCTCCAGGGAGGGAGCAGCCACAACCTCCCTGGGCAACCTGTGCCAGTGTCCCATCACCCTCACTGGAAAGAACTTCCTCCTAATCTCCAGTCTAAATCTCCCCTCTGCCAGTTCAAACCCATTGCCCCTTGTCCTGTCATTACAAGACCTTGTCAATAGTCCCTCCCCAGCCTTCCTGTAGGCCCCCTTCAGATACTGGAAGGCTACTGGAAGGCTACACTAAGGTCTCCTGGAAGCCTTCTCTTCTCCAGGCTGCAGAGCCCCAACTCTTGTAGCCTGTCCTCATAGCAGAGCTGCTCCAGCCCTCTGATCATCTTCGTTGCCCTCCTCTGGACCGCTCCAACAGTTCCAACTTGTTTTTTTCTGGCCTGTTTTTAAGCCTCTTCCATCTTCTCTGCTGCTATTGTTACTGCAGCTGAGAAATGTGTTTGGGATTGTCATAGATGGGTGACATCTTTAGAAGAGGCCTACAAAGCTGCTGGTTGTCAGCCAAGTGTGAGATACTGGGTTGCTTGCATGGCAAGATAGAGCTGCAGGGGCAGCCACACTACAAGGCTGCAGAACAAACTCTGTCCACCCATCACCTGAGGCCAGCGCTGCAAAACAAGACTAGTAGGAGTCACACTCAGCTGTCAGCCCTGCTTTTCTGGAAAGGAAGAAGAAAAGCAAAAGTGCTTTAGTTTGTGTCCTGTTTCAGATCAGAGCTCCAAGATCGATCTCTGACGCTTTTCTTGCAGGTGTTGAAACTGAAGCACAGAGCTATGCAAATTGCAGAAGCAGACATATTTTGGGTGGGTAATAAAAACAAGGATGCTGACTTTTCAGTTGTAGGTTTTAAGGAACAAACCTCATCAGGTTTGCAATGAACTATTCATAGGTGATCTACAAGAGAGTAACTACTTTGATTTAGTTCCAAGTAGGTGCTGTTTGTGCTCATTACCCAAGCTGTGTGTGTGGGGCGCTGTGCAATTTATTGCAAAGCACCAAATTCGATCCGAATGTGTCCACTGCTTCTTAGCTCAGAAAACAATGAAGAATTGAAGTATTGGATACATGCTTCCTGTAGATGGCTAGAACTTCCATTCTAAAAATGCTGCTGTGCAGTAATTTTATTCTGTATCCCAAACTCCTGGGTCATAATTCTCTCTCCTGCAAATTTACTTAGCGTGAATTGACAGTTTACACTTGTGCTGCTTAATCACTTGGCTGGTTTCTGCCTTTAAATGGGTGTTGTCCCTCACAGTGTGCATACTTTCACTGTCCTAGTCTGCCTCATTCTTCTTACCGAAGAAAGACATAGGTTAGGAGTGGATTATGAAGGTGAGTTCCTCAATGCTTGAGAAGCAGCCCTTTCAAGGCCTACAAAAGATCATTCTGCGTCCAGTTTTTCTGCTGCTTTAGGAACCTCTCTGCCATTTGGTAAATGGGTTAAACTTTCTCATTTCAGTTTCCTGTAGGAGAAAGGTGTTGCTTCTTACTTTCAGCCAATGCTGAAGTGGGTGTGTTGTGTACGTGTGTACATATTTGTACTCATCCATTTCTCTACAAAACTTGGGAAACACTTGGGAGGCTTCTGAGTGTTAATGCTAGAGATTTGCCATGCCGTTGCATGAAAGTGGCAGTGGTTATGTTGGAGAGGGAGCTCAGGAGGGTAATGATGCTAGGAAGGTCTCACTTTTACTCCCATTTCTTCTGGGTCTGAGCCAACTGTGTTTGACAACAAACTTTATTAGAAGCTGCATTTCTATGTGCTATTCTTCATATTAATCCATGTCACATAAAATCATGTTCCATTTGAAATAAGGAGATAAAAATATTTCCTGGATAGGAATATACTTGGGATGTACAAGTCCTTTATTTTAGTTAAAGAGGATTGATGCTGGAACCTGACCAAATTGTCCAGAACTGAATTTCTATTTGTCCAGGGTTACTCAGTTCCTCACTTGTGAGTTTTGTTGTGTTTCGTGGTGGATGATGTTGTGGCTTTTGAAATGGTTCAAATCCAGTGTTCTGGCCTGGCAGCTGTATTCCTTAGGGCAGGAAAGTCTGAGGCTGTGAGGTACAGAAAAATTAGTTTGATGTCTTCATGCTGTTGCCTTTGCAAATTTTTTTTTTCTATGCTGTATAAATATTTGTATTAAAAAAACCCCTCCATGTAACCATTTATTTAACTTCACCTTCACTATCCATTTATCATTTAAAATGTGGACAATAAATGCAAATTACGGTGTTTTGTTTTGTTTTTTTTTAGGTCATGTTTACTGGAGACAATATTCCTGTTCACCCCCATGTTTATAGCAATGGTCATATCTGTTTATCCATCCTAACAGAAGACTGGTCCCCAGCTCTCTCAGTGCAATCTGTTTGTCTTAGCATTATTAGCATGCTTTCCAGCTGCAAAGAAAAGGTATGGGCTTTATGGCACTGTTACAGTAGCATAACTAAAATCTAATAGCTTCCTGGTTGCAAAGTGAAGGTTTCATTTCTCAGACTCTACAACAGACAGAACTACTCAGTCTGCATTTCACCTACTAACAAAATCGTAATACAGAAGCACAAAATAACCAGCGCAGGAAGCACTTTGTCACTGCCTTCATGCTAACCTGCTTGCCTGTCATCACTGGGGAAGAGGATTGAATAGAACCCTTCTAACTGTAGGAGCTCTGAAGTTCACTCATATTTTGGACAGTTCTTTGTAAATTGATTCTGTCCAAAAGGCAGTGCAGAGTGACCATTGGAGGGTCTTTACCAGCTGTTCCAATCTCGTGGTGGCTTTTTAATTTTTTTTGTTCATTGATGTCTCTCTCCCCTTTTTTAGGCTCTTTGGTATTTTTACTTACTGGAATATCTCCAGTCAGAGTTGATACCTGGAGCCTTAGGAGAGTTTTCATGACAAAGGCCTAGTCCTGCCTGTTAAGTCATTTTCACTGCACTCACCTGGCAGCCTTTCCTAAGTGTATGAAATAGCTCCTGAGCGATGATCTGAGGATTGTTTGATGATTTGTAGGTCTTCTCTTCTATTGCAGAAGCGACCTCCAGATAACTCATTTTATGTAAGAACATGTAACAAGAATCCAAAGAAAACAAAATGGTGGTATCATGGTAAGTATTTAATGGGGAGCAGGAATGCTCAAGTTGGTTTTTATTCAGGGTGTAGGAAGGTAGGAGAAATGTATTTAAATCCTTAAACTCTTGTCTTTTTTTTAATTCTAAAAAGTTATAAAAGTCCTGTTCCTAAGATACTCTGCTTTGATTGTTATTTTTTTATATCCTCTTTTAGTAACTCTTGGAAACTTAATCAGCACAGATGTATATTCATAGATGCTTTAGGTTGGAAGGGACCTTAAAGGCCATCTAGTTCCAATCCTCCTGACATGGGCAGGGACACCTTCCAGTAAACAGGTCGCTCAAGTCCTTGAACACCTCCAGGGAGGAGGCATCCACAACCTCCCTGGGAAGCCTGTTCCAGTGTCCCACCACTGTCACTCTAAGTAATTTCTTCCTAATCTCCAGTTTAAAGTGTTGCTAACACTTTAAAAGCTTTCACAGTCAGCAGATGATGTGAACAGCTCTGTTTTAAAAGCTTTCCACTGCTAATCGGAATCTCCAGTGTGGGACAGCTGACTTAAGAGACTTCAAAGCTCTTAAGAACTCACAGTCAATAATAGAGGAATCAAATTCTGTGTGGAGGTGATTAAAAACCCAGCAAAACCTCCAGTGTTGCAATGGCTGCAGTGGTGGTATCAAAGTGTTTTGGTTTGGGGTTTTTGTGGTTTGTTTGCTTTTCTTTCCAGGTGCTCTCCACCTGGCTCTACACTGTGTGGTTTCTTTCCTCTGTCTCAACGTTTGTCATTGTCTTCCCAGAGCTGGAGTGGGCTGCATGTGCTTGTCCTCTCCACTCCGTTTCAGAGGGAAGAGAGGAGAGGGAGGAGATGGTCTTTGCTTTCCTTCTCTTCTGTCTTGTTGGCTAAGCCTTTCTGGGCTTTCCTTGGGGAAATGCTGTACAAATGGTGGTTACGGGAAGCCCATGTATTTTGGGAAGGGATGTGTTAGAGCAGCTAACACTGTTTGCTGGAGCAGTGCAGGAGGAGTTACCCCATCACTTCCTTTCACTGAAGTCTCCATCATAAGACATCCCCTGTTTTCACTGCCTCCGCCACCACAGGACGTGCTCTGTCCCCTGTGTGAAATAAGACAAGGCATTTTAAGGCAGTGGGAGTTGATGCCTGGAGAGACAAATGCCAAAGCTTTCCTTCCCCCTTAGATTGTTAAAAGCCCATGGATGCTCTCCCAGGAAAAAATGGAGAGTTTGCCAGTCCTCATTGAGAGCCCATGGGGCTTTCATAGATGGCAGTGAACAGAACACTGGTCCTCCTAACACTGTCACATCATCTCTGGAACAAGGTGGCTTTAGCTGCAGTTGGAGGAGTGCTGTGGGTGATGGGATTAAGAATCTCAGGACTGTTGATCCTGTGATTGTACATGCTGTTGTCTGAAAAACAGACTCCCAGAATAATCCTCCTATTGCCCAGAAGGCTGGATTTTAATCTTCACCAGATTATTCAGTAGTCACTTGCTCTTCCTTTTTCACACAAAATGTGTTTGGTGCTTCTCCCTTTCTAGTTTTTCTTCCTCTTTTATTGGTAATTTTGGGAGAGTTTTTATGAAGTTTTTATTTTCAGTTGCTAGTTAAAGAGAAACTATCCCATTTATTTCCTTTATTTTGAGATTAAAATACATTCTGTCTACTTGGAATTTGTACTACTCTTGTTTGATTCAGTTGATTGAAGCTGACCAAGCAGAACAGTCTGCAGATACTACTTTGATTTCTTATTTATAAAATTCAAGTTGAGTTAAACAAGCAAAACATCAAATGAGTATCACAGAATTTTAGAGTGCTAGGGGTTAGAAGGGGTCTCCAGAGATCAAGTCCAACCCCCCTGCAAAGCAGGGCAGGTCAAACAGGAACACATCGAGGTGGGTTTTGCAAGACCTTCAGAGAAGGAGACTCCACAACCTGTCTGGGCAGCCTGCTCCAGGGCTCCAGAACCTCAGAGTAAAGAAGTTTGGAGGGTTTTCTCATGCTGAGATGGAATTTCCTGTGATTGAGTTTACATCCATTGCCCCTCATCACTGGGTATCACTGAAAAGAGACTGGCTGCATCCTTGTGACAGCCACCCTTCAGACAGTTGGTAAACATTCGTAAGATCCTCTTTCAGCCTTCTCATCTCCAAACTAAACAGCCTCAGGTCTCTCAGTCTTTCTTTGTAAGAGATGCTCCAGTCCCTTAACCATCCTCATAGGTCTCTTGAACTCTCTCCAGTAGTTCCCTGTTCCTTTTGAACTGGGGAGCCCAGAACTGTACATCCAGATGTGATGTAACTAAGGCTGAGTAGAGGAGGAAAATAAATGTGGGTTATCTGACTCTGGATGTCACAGCACTGATGGCACTGAGAATGCAGAATTGTTCACTGCTATTTTACAGACTAAATCCATAAACAGTCAAAATGCCTTGTGTGAAGCTTCAGTTTCTGCATGTGTGAGGTTCCAAGTGTGTGCATTACAAATAATCAGACACTAAGTTTGCTTTCTGCTAACAAGCTTCATAGTTACTGTTTGCAGATGCAGATAAACCACAGGCTGAGTTGGAAAGGCAGGGCCTGCACAGACAAGTAGTTACTTTCAATAGTAGTGTTCATTGGCATAGAACACCCTGCTTTGTGCTATGTTTTGTCCAGTTGCAGTATCCAAAATGTGGTGAACATCATTTACTTGCAAGTTCAAGATTGTAGGATTGTCGCAACCTGTACTTTTTGCCTAATTCTGTCAGCTCTGGTTTGTGTTGGCTCTTGAGAGATAAATGATTATACATAGATAGGTGATTAAGGGCACAGCAGGACAAGGCCACACTGTTGGCTCTTATCTCTATAGATGCCTTGTACAAGGGTTTCTTGATTTGATCTCTGGTGTGGACCTTCCAGGGGGCAAAACCTTTGGTCTTCCCTTTTCCTGATGGGCGACTTTCCAAATACTGAGTGTGGAGACTGCTGTCCTTTTAATGGAGTATTTGCTAATACCAACATGTTTCGAGGGCAGATGTGTGTTTTGGAAGCTGTGTGTTTGATATTCTCTTCTTTTCTCCTGAATCATGGCTGAAGAAAAGCCCAGAACTACTCAGTGTGTTGCCACTGCATGCCCCTGTCAGTGCTAGGAACTACGCTGCATACAGCACCTCGCTGCTTTGGACCTTGGAATGTTTTATATGTTCTCCATAAATGTTCTTCTTTTATTTTAAAGATGACACATGTTGATGGCACCGTTTTGTGATCCTCGTAGCAGAAGATAGTCCTACTGAGAAAATGAGCACTTTGATCATTCAGTCTTTGAATTTTAACCTTTGACTGGAAGGCAATAAAGACTACTTCCTTTTGACTGCATTCTTACTAGTGTGCATTCTGGGCGCATGTTGATCTCTGGTTCAGTCCACGCAACTGACATGCTTTTATTAGTCATACAGTATTAATGCAGGTGTCCAGAGATGTCAGAATAATTCTTTTTTTTTAATTATTCCTTTTTCCTCCTAATTATTATTATTTTAAGCTTTTGGAAGAATTCAAGGTCTTCATAGATATCGTGCAATAACACTGAGCTCCTTGGCGGTTTTGGTGCAGCCATTGCCGGCAATGGACATTGTACCAGGGAAAGAGATTTTACTTTATTGTTATGTTTTTGGTTTTGTTTTCTTTTTCCTCCTGCCACACACAAACAAAAAAAACAACAACAAAAAAAAAAGATTGACACATGACAGAGCTTCTGAAAGTTTTGGATACATTTGGATTGCAAGCAAGGGATCTACCGGTACCTTAAAAGCCACCCAATTCTTTTCTATTTGGATTCTATGCACTTTGATCACAAAACTAGCAGCATGAGTGAGTGTACTTGGATGAAGGACTGGAAGAAGAGCATTGCATATTTATTGCATTTCTATCTGCTGTCACATGGGGTTGACACGGAAGGTTTTTTTCACGTGACACTGGCAGAGAGGTACAATGTTATCCCTATGGTGAAATAAAACTACTTTTTGTATATAGTTATTCATATCTCTGAAGCAAAGGTATGAGTAAACTTAGGGTCTGAGTGATTTAATTATTTTGGAGACAGGAGAGGATGGCAGTGACAGAACAGAACTTTCTGTGGCCCATAATTGGGCTTGGAATTTGTACTTTCCAGCTTTTTCCAAATAGATTGCACACTGTTCTTTCCTGCTAGCCATCAGCATGAGCCCCTCTGCCCACACCGGTATTTTGTTTGTTTCTATGTTGGAGAGTAGTTCATATAACGTTTGTTTGTTTGTTTGCATTCACTGTTTCTTTTGTTGTGGTATGTTATGTTTGAATGTTACAAACCAATATTTTAATTGAAAAGCTTTGTCAGAAGATATTTTCATGTAAATTATTTCTTTATCTTGTAAGCATCTTGTCTTCTAAACCTGTACTATATAAAAAAAAAAAAAATACATTTTTGACAGAGGCTTAATGTTTTGACAAAAAAGTGTGGACCTTCTTATTTAAGTTTAGACTAAAGTATATTTTCTTAACTTGCTTGTCCCATGCAGCCATACCAATTTTTTTCCAGACTTTTACTTCACCAAAAAGGGGAAGAAGCCTCAAATCAGACTGATGTTTTTTCTGTGAAGCAACCTTTATTGAAGTGGAAGTTGTTCTCCCCACTCTGTAACATTTTGATACTGCAGTTAGGTTGTCTTTTTAGGAAGCACTTTTATAAACTTAATACCTTTACACACATGCAAAAATTTCTATAACTTTTTTTTACTGTTGCCTTATTGTTGCACTCAAAAATAATAATAAAAAAAACAATTAATGCATGAATGTATAAATCAAGTAACTACTTGATTTAAAAACAAACACAAAAAAAAAAAAAAAGCCAAAACCCTGCCAGCCCCAATCCAGAATGAATAACTACAATAACAAACAGAAAATTGGCTGAAAATAGGGATTTGATTTTACTTTTTTCTTACTGCTGTATGATAACTGACAGGTTTTATAGCTCTGTACATACTTCTCTGTTACCTAACATTTAAACCATTTAAAACCAGTAGAGATGCTTAACTCAGGGTGGAGAGAGTTCAGATGGATTTGCTTCAGAGAAGTCATTTGTAGAGCAGCTGAGTTGCGGATATTGCCAGTGATGTGAGGCTACAATAACATACTTCAGGAACTGCTGGGTTTTTCTACTGTATTGAAAATATCTCTTGGCCTTTTAAAATGCAATGGTAAAGACCTTGCTTTGGCTGTACATTGGATGTGTGTCTATATCTTCACAATGAGCCTTTACAACCTAGAATTCAGTTTCTTCAAAGAGCCCAAAATGATAACTTTAAGCAAATGAAATAGTTCTGCTCCTGGCTTTTTGTTTAGCAAAAATGTGGTTGTCCTGAGTTAATCCAATGGGTTATTCTTGGAAGTGGTTGATATGAGAAAGAGCAGTAATCCAAGACTCAATCTGTATGTTCATGCCAACTGCCCTGCATGGATTGCAACAACTGATGCATCTTGGAGAGATCTGGGTGAATGGTTCACGGATCCTGTCAAACAGCCCACAGGAAAGAGACCTTATTGTGCCACTGTGAGAGCCTGGCTTTCTATTGTCGCCAGCAATGCGTGGTGAGAAAGGGCAGAAGAGACCAGGCCTGCGTAGAGACAGGGAGTCTCAATGGCTTTCAAATGGCCCTCAACGACCTCCTTTCTGGAGCTACAGGCCAGACCTTTTCCTGGCAGATGGATTAATAGTGGGAAGAGATGAGTTCTGCTTAGGTGGAACTCTGTCTTTTCCTGGAGCTGATGTCTCTAAAATACTGCAGCTGCACCGTGGAAAGGCCTGTGATGGGCATTGCACTGGAGTGGGCTCATGCAGATGAGCACAGCCTCCCCCTGTGAATGGGAGAGGCTACCCCACACCTGAAAGTTAGAAAGGGACAGCAGTATTTCGAGTCCAGGTGTTGCATCTACCACAGAAGCCCTCGCTGGATGTACACCCACAACTGGAGAACTTGGACTAATCCCATGAGACATCCCTGGATCCAAGGGTGGTGATAATCTTTCTTTCTTCTTTCCCTCTCTCTTCTTTCCCTCTCTTTTCTTCCAACCAAGCGTCCTTAAGGCACAAGTGACCAAAAGCTTTCCTATAAGGCTCCTTGATTCCAATAAACTGAACTCATCAGCCCTTTGGTGTTGGGTCACCTTCATTTACTCCAAGAAAACTTTTTAATCTAGCAAGAACACCCCCTCCATCCCCTCTCCTCACAGCCCAGGGCAGCTCAGGCAATCAAGGCATGAAATTGTAATTGATGTGAAGAGACAAGGCCTGCCTAGAGACAGGAACTCTCAATGGCTGTTGATGGCCCTCAGCTACCTCCTTTTCTGGAGATACAGGCCAGGCCTGTTTCTGGCAGATAGATTAACAAGGGGAAGTGAGAAGTTTTGGAATTCCGTATTCACCTTCAACTGCTGTCTCTAAACCACTGCTGCTGGGCCATGGAAAGGCCTATGGTGGGCACTGCACTGAAAATGATGCCAAAAATTGGGATATAAGAAAACCTTGAAAGCACAGGGTACAAGGAGACTCATGTCTCAGGCCTTGCACGCTTACAAGACAGCAGCAGCTTTTTGTTCCTCAAACACATGCATACATACCAGATTTCCCAGAAGAGCCATGCATGTTCCTGTAATTTCCTGAAACTAATCACCATATTTACCTCTCTACCCTACCTATTACCTGTGCACAGCGCATCTGGAGGCCTTCAAGGAGTCTTGCATTGTCTACTTTAGTACTGAGCTTCCAGCAAACTGCACAATCTCATAACTTGTTTTTGGCCTTGATGCTATCTAAGGATGGCTTTTAGGACACTTTGCTTCATTATCAAGGAAGCAAGATTCCTCCTCAGCTATTATTTGGTGAGAACATCTCTGTCTTGTCCTTGGAAATTCCTTCTGCATAGTGGCTCTTTGTTAGCAAGTCTTCATTTCTAATGAGCTGAGTTTTTACTTTATCAAATCCCCCTCCCCTTTTCCTTGAGGCTTTTAAAAAATGCCTCATCTATTGTTAAATTAATCCCTGAACTTAAAACATATTTAATTAAACCAACTACACACACGAATTCAGATAGCTACACTCACAACTGTCATTTCTAGAGTCATAGAATGGGTTAGGTTGGAAGGGAGCATAAAGATCATCTAGTTCCAACTCCCCTGCCATGGGCAGGGACACCTCCCACTAGACCAAGCTGATCAAGACCACATCCAACCTGGCCTCGAACACTTTCAGGGAGGGGGCATCCACAACCCCCCTGGACAACATGTTCCAGTGTCTCCCCCCTTTAAAGAATTTCTTCCTAATCTCTAGTCTCAAGCGCCCCTCTTCCAGCTCAGAGCCATTGCGCTCAGCCTATCACTACAAGCCCTTGTAAAAAGTCCCTCCCCAGCTTGTAGGCACCTCTTCCAGGTACTGGGAGGCTGCTCTAAGGTCTCTCCAGAGCCTTGTCTTCTCCAGGGTGAAAGCCCAAACTCTTAAGCCTGTCCCCCTAGGGGAGGTCCTCCAGCCCTCTGATCATCTTCATAGCCTCTGAACCTGCTGCAGCAGTTCCACATCCCTCTTACACTGGGGACACCAGAATTGGACACAGTACTGATCAGGTCTCACAAGAGCAGAGAGGCAGAATCCCCTCCCTTATCCTGCTGGTCACGCTTCTTTTGATGCAGCCTGGCACACACCTGCCTTCTGGGCTGCCTCATATTGAGTGTTTCGTCAACTGACACCCCCAAGTCCTTATCCTCCACACTACTCTTCAGCCACTCCCCACCCAGCCTAGATTTGTGCTTGGGATTACCCTGATCCAGATATAGTGTCTTGCACCTGGCCTTGTTGAACTTAATGGGGTGGGCCTTGGCCCAACTCAAGCCTGTTTAAGTCACTCAGGATGTATCCTTTCCCTCCAGCATGCCAACTGGGCCACTTAGCTTGGTGTCATCCACAAGCCTTCTGAGAGTGCCTCAATCCTAGTGTCCATGTTGCTGACAAAAATGCTAAACAGCACTGGTTCCAGTACCAACCCCTGAGGGACACCACTTGTCACTGCTCTTCATTTGGACATTGAGCTGTTGACCACTACCCATCCAATTCCTTATCCAGACAGTGCTCCACCCCTCAAATCCATGCTGTTCCAATTTGGTGACTAGGTTGTCATGCAGGACAGTGTCAAGCACTTTGCACAAGTCCAGGTAGATGACATCAGTTGCTCTTATCCACTGATGCTGTAACTCCTTCAGAGAAAGCCACCAAGTTCATCAGGCATGATCTGCTCTCGGTGGGGCCATGTTGGTTACCACACATCACTTTCTTCGTTTTCCATATGGCTTACCAGAGCCTTCAGGAGGATATGCTCTGTGATCTTGCCAAGCATGTAGGTCAGACTGGCTGGCTTCTAGTTTCCAGGGTCTTCCTTCTTTCCCTTGTTGAAGATGGGAGTTCTGTTTCCCCTTCTCCAGGGACTTCACCAGACTCCCACAACCTTCCAAATGTGATGGACAGTGGCTTGCAAACTTCATTGCCAGTTCCCTCAGGACCTGTGGGTGGATCTCATTTGGCCCCATGGACTTGTGCACCTTCAGGTTCTTTAGATGGTCTCTGACCTGATCTTCACTTACAGTGGGTGGATCTTCCTTTTCCCACTCTCCACCTTTGTTTTCTGGAGCTTGAGTGCTACAACCGGAGCCCTTGCCAGTGAATACCAAGGCATGGTAGTCATGGAGCACCTCAGCCTTCTCTGTATCTGTCATGACAAGGTCTCCATTTTCCTTTTGGACATGCCCCACATTTTCCCCAGTCTTCTGCTTGTCACTGATGTACCTGAAAAAAAAAAATTCTTGTTCCCCTTTCTGTCCCTGGCCAAGTTTAATTCTCTCTGCTCTTTTTCTTTCCTAAGATGAGACCTGGCTGCTTCGACAATTTTTTGGTAGTCTTCCCATGTGGCCCGTTCTTACTTCCATTGGTTATAGACTCTTCTTTTGTGTCCAAGCACTTTGTTCATCCATCATCCTCCCGGCACTCTTGCCTGCTTTCTTCCTTCTTGGGATGCACTGCTCCTGGCCTTGGAGGAGATGGGCCTTGAATATTGACCAGCTTCCTAGGGCCCCTCTTCCCTCCAGGGCTTTATCCCATGACACTCTACCAAGCAGATCCCTGAAGAGGATTGAGTTTGCTGTCTAGAAATCCAGAGTAGTGACTTTGCTTTGCACCCTCTTTGATGCCCTGAGGATCTTAACCTCTATCATTCCATGGTAGCTGCAGTCAAGGCTGCCCTTAATTTTCACATCACTCACCAGCCTCTCCTTGTTGGAGAAGGACAAGGTCCAGGATAGAAGTTTTTCTTGTGGGTTCCTTTACCACATGGAGGACCAAATTATCACTGATGCACTCTAGGAACCTCTTAGATTGCTGGTGCCTTGCTGTGTTGCCCTTCCAACAGATACCAGGGTGGCTGAAATCTCCTGTGAGAAGCAGGCCTTGTGAACACGAAACTGCTCCTATCTCCTTATAGATGGCTTCATCCACTCAGTCTTCCTAGTCAGGTAGCCTGTAGCAGACCCCCACAATGATGTCTCGTTCTCTTTAACCCTCACCCATAAGTGGTTTGTCAGCTCTTCATCCACGAGGGAGCTCTGTGGATGCCAGGTAGTCCTTAGTGCAAAGGGCAACATCCTCTCCTGTCTTTCCTGAAGAGCTTGTAACCATCTAATCCCATGCTCCAGTCATGGGAGCCATCCCACCA
Organism: Ramphastos sulfuratus; assembly: GCA_013399055.1. Lineage (NCBI taxonomy): Eukaryota > Metazoa > Chordata > Aves > Piciformes > Ramphastidae > Ramphastos > Ramphastos sulfuratus. The sequence goes on along the minus strand of WBNM01019240.1, from coordinate 85,361 downwards.
TGTCTCAGTGATGTCAATGACATCACAGCCCTGCAGGCATGTGCACATCTGTAGCTCTTCTTGCTTATTCTCTATGCTCCCTGCCTTAGTGTGTAGAGCCATTTACGTTGGGACTCCACTGAGGCTGATTTACTGACTGGGGTTCCCTTATCTTGCTCTTTAGGTGCTTTCAGCCTGCTGTCCAACTCCAGGCCCAGGGTGCCTACTGGTGTCATTGGCTTTGATGTGGGATGGATTGAGTGCCCCTTCCCTCAGCAACCCTAGTTTAAAGCCCTCCTCGCTGGACTGTAAAGCTTGTAGCCAAAGATTTCTTCCCCTTTTCTGAAAGGGGCACCCCACCAGCCCTGAGAAGACCAGGTTTCTGGCTGAGATGGCCAAAGTCCTGCCCACAACACCACTCCCTCAACTAGTTACTGATTTTCCCAGATGGATCAGACCTTTCAATCCCCTTCCCCTTAACTGGAAGGATTGATGAAAGACAACCTGTGCTCCCAAGTCCTTTACTGCTGCTCCCAGTGCCTTGTAGTCTTTCTTGATGTTCCTGAGATCGCTCATAGCTGTGTCACTGCTGCCCACCTGAAACAGCGGCAGGTACCAGGATGTCCAACGTCTAGCAACCTCTGTTCCATCCCCGATGGAGCTCATGGTAAGCATCACACCTCTCTAGCTTGCGGGTCAGGACAGCAGATGGTGCCTTCGAGCCTGTCAGGAGAGTCACCCACTGCTGTCACCCGTCGCTTTTTCTTGGTGGCTGTAGTGGTTACGGAACAGGGAGCTGGTCTGGCTGCCTCGCTCAGGTCTGAGGACCTAGCAGATGCAAGCTCCTTGTCCCCTTCGTCTGCAGAGCCATGACTCGATTGTGCAGGGGTACCTCAGGCTGTGAGGGAGGTTTCTCCTTCCTGCTAGTCCTTGCCTTCCTACGTCGCGATTCCCCACCCTTGCTGGCTTCCCCTCTTTCTGGGGATGGTGGTGGGGCAGTTTGGCCACATCTGCGGGTTGAGCGCAGTGCACTCGGATCCAGCTCTGTACCTCCATTTCTGCCTCCCTGCCCCTAGGCAGCCTTCTGCCTGTCTCCTGCAGCTCAGCCCCGCGCTGCAGGAGCTCCTCCACCTGAGCACCCCTTCTGCAGGCCAGTTCGCGCCCATCTCCGCCTCAGGAGCAGGGTCCCGGCACCGCCCGGAGCCCGAGGCCCCCACAGGCGCGCACGCACCGCGCTTCTCCCCGGGGCGAGCGGTGCGCAGCCCCCACCAGAGCCGCAGCTGCGCCCGGCCCGGTGCCCGCGCTGCGGCCCGCCCTGGGGGCGCTCCAACCGCGCCGCCGGGCCGCGGGGGCTNGGGAAACATAACCCCCATCTTCAATGAGGGAAAGAAGGAAGACCCTGGAAACTAGAAGCCAGCCAGTCTGACCTACATGCTTGGCAAGATCACAGAGCAGATCCTCCTGAAGGCTCTGGTAAGCCATATGGAAAACGAAGAAAGTGATGTGTGGTAACCAACATGGCCCCACCAAGGGCAGATCATGCCTGATGAACTTGGAGGCTTTCTCTGAAGGAGTTACAACATCACTNGGGGGCTGAGCCGGGGCTGCCCGGCACCGGCAGCGCCCCGCTGGTGCCTCGATCGGGCCGGATCCGCGCCGCCGGCCACGGCTGCCGCTGTCGGGAGCGCGCCGGCAGCGCTCCGGAACGATGCACAGGGGTCAAGCTCCGAGCACAAGAAAGCGCAGAGAGACAAGAAAGAAAGTAGGTGCCTAAGGCGAACCGAAGGGGTATCGCCTACGGAGCTGAAAAAGAAGACACAATGTGTCAGGAGCACCTGATACCAGCTTTCCCGTGGCACTGACCGGCAACTGACCGATTTCCTTTCCCTATGGCCACGACAGACACATACAGAGAAGGCTGAGGTGCTCCATGGCTACTTCACCTCAGTCTTCACTTGCGAGGGTTCCAGCTGTACTGCCCTTTAAGCTCCAGAAAACAAAGGTGGAGAGTGGGGAAAGGAAGATCTGTAAGTGATGATCAGGTCAGAGACCATCTAAAGAACCTGAAGGTGCACAAGTCCATGAGGCCAAATGAGATCCACCCACAGGTCCTGAGGGAACTGGCAATGAAGTTTGCAAGCCACTGTCCATCACACTTGGAAGGTCGTGGGAGTCTGGTGAAGTCCCTGGAGAAGGGGAAACAGAACTCCCATCTTCAACGAGGGAAAGAAGGAAGACCCTGGAAACTAGAAGCCAGCCAGTCTGACCTACATGCTTGGCAAGATCACAGAGCATATCCTCCTGAAGGCTCTGGTAAGCCATATGGAAAACGAAGAAAGTGATGTGTGGTAACCAACATGGCCCCACCAAGGGCAGATCATGCCTGATGAACTTGGAGGCTTTCTCTGAAGGAGTTACAACATCACTGGATAAAGGAAGAGCAACTGATGTCATCTACCTGGACTTGTGTAAAGTGCTTGACACTGTCCTGTCTCCCTGCCATGGGCAGGGACACCTTCCACTAGACCAGTTTGCTCAAGGCCCCAGCCAACCTGGCTTGAAACACTTGCAGGCTTGGAGCCTCCCGCAACTTCCCTGAGCACCTTGGTCCTGGGGCTCACCACCCTCACAGTGAATCAAATCAGGTCGCATTTGATGCAGATGTCAAATGCCTCAGCTCTGTGTTTTGCAGTGATGGAACACCTGCTGTTTGCCCAGGAACACTTCACATTGTTTGAAGCTGTATGCTGCTGCCATCCCTACATGTAGCACACAGCTTGCTGCTCTGAGAGCCACCACCTTAAAACACTGAGCAAGCTGAGACCGAAGCTGGTGTGTTCTGGCAGGAGATAGTACTGCTGGCAAGTTGGAGGCATGGATAATCCTCTGCAAACAAACATCAGCTGAGCGACAATGCTGCTGGTTGTCCTGGCTTTTACTGTTTCCAGTCATGAGATTCTATACTTAGGAGCACGTGTGGGCAATGCTTTAGTGTTGTTCCTGTTGACCATGAGAAGTCCTTTATGTTGTTTACTGATTCACATTTACAACACTAGTAACTTCTGAAGCTTTTTTGGGGGAGGAGGGGCCCCTTTTTCTGCATGAAGAGACTGCATAATGCTGTGTATAGACAATTCCTTTTCAGCTTGCTGTTTGGCTTTGTGAATGTCCAAGATAATTTTTATTCCAAGAGAATAATAATTTAAAACCGTAGTAATTTAATATAGCTGTAATTTACTGTGTAATAATATAATATTAACCAATTACCCTTTTTTTTTTTTTTTTTTTTTTTTTTTTTTTTTTTTTTGTTTGTTTACTTCTGAAAACTGGTAGAACTCCCAAGTCCTTCTCAATTTGTTGCAGAGTTTTTCTACTGTCCTTCAATAAAAGGAATACTTTAGGAGGGTTGGGCTTTGCTTGTCTAAACTGCCCTGGTGTGGTGCAGAATATAAGATGGTCAGCAAGGGACAGAAATTGGTTTGAGCTGAAAGGGACCTCCAAGGTCATCTGGTTCAACCCTCTGCAGTAAGCGGGGACATCCTCCACTAGTTCAGGTTGCTCAGAGCCTTGTTGAGCCTGACCTTGAATATCTCCAGAGATGGGGCCCCAACTACCTCCCTGGGCAACCTGTTGCAGTGTTCCACCACCCTCATGATGCAGAACTTGTTCCTAACATCCAATCTAAGTCTCATCTAATTTCAAATCATTGCTGCTTGTCCTATCACTACAGGCCTTTGGAAACAGTTCTCAGGTCCTTAGTGATCGTGGATGTCTTCTTGCCAGTTACTTCCCATAAGCACAACACAAATATAGGAATGCGAGACAATGGGGAAAGTTATGCCTTGGATTAGTGTCTCTTTATGTGGGACATTTCCTATCAGATGGTGGGATAGCAAAGTCTCTCTCACCTTTCTCTTTGTTGCTTGTCCACCTTGCAGCTCCATCCAGCTATGACAAATGTTCATGGTAAGGCAGATCATTGAATGCTTGTCCCACCTTTGCTTCAGAGGATTAGTAGCCAGATGAATCACAGAATCACAGAATACATCTGCTTGGAAGAGACCTCCAAGATCATCCAGTTCAACCCCCCAACCCAGCACGGAAGGGCCAACATTAAACCATGTCCTTAAGCACCAGGTCCACAGGCTGCTTGAACACCTTCACGGATGGTGACTCCAGCACTGCCCTGGGCAGAACATTCCAATGCTTGAGAACCCTTTCAGGGAAGAAATATTTCCTAAAATCCAACCTGAACCTCCCCTGGTGCAGCTTGGAACCATGTTCTCTGGTCCTGTTCCTTGACACCAAGGAAGAGGCTGGCCTCCCTCATCAGTATAACTTGAACACAGGGTGAAATGCAAACTAAGCAGAATGGAAAGCACTGTCCTACTGATTTAATTCTCTCCACACTAGCTGTGTCCTCTTCCATCTACTTAACTATCTCAGGTAGATTTAATGCTAGTACAAGAGTGTGTTTGGGGGTGCGTGAAGTAGTTCATTTCATGTCCAACACTGGCCTTCACTTCAAAATTGCAAAGGCCTGATCCCTGTTTTCTCTGTGACCTGCTCTGTTGCAGTCTGCTCCTTGGTAAGCTGTCAGTAGGTTTGATCAGGCGCAAGGTGCCAACAAATTGACTGGAATTGACCCTGATGCAGGCTATAGCCTGGTGCTGTTCCTGGGGTACCTCTGGTTGTGTTTGAGGGCTGCTGCTATGGTCTCTGCCTGCAGTGAGAGACACTAATTTGAGCCCCAAAACACTTCAAGATGGGAGCAATGCTTTTGTACAACACTGTGTTGTGTCTGGGCTTGTGTGAAGGCATTTTTGTATGGTCAGAATGCTATCAGCAAAGCAGAACCCAAACAAAAGAAAGCCCAAACGACAGGAATTTAATCTATTGCTGCCTTGGCCTGTAATTACACTTTGGCTTTTCCACACTTCTCCTGGGCAAAGTCTCTCATGAAGGAGCAAAGCGCAGAAGTGGACCATCTGTAATGTCTGCCTCTGTGCCTTGCAATGGAAAACTGACACACTGTGGTCTGAGGTTGGCAGCTTTGGTACTATTCTTGCTAATTCATCAAGTGTAGTTACATTTGTCTTGGTTGTCTGGCATGAGATCCAAAGGCCTGACTGACCTGAATTATCCAAATAATCCAAACCTAGGCTCTTCTAAATCTGGGAAACACAGAGGAACAGAAGAAATTTCCCACATCAACATGGATGATGAACTCATACATGTTAACTGGCTGTGCACATACACACACATGCAGGCCTGTGCTTACTGTAGTTGTGTAGTTGTAAGAAGGAAGGATGACTGTGCAGTAAGCTTTCACACTTCCTTGTCTTGCAAATAAATGTAAAGATGATGGAAATAACTGACACAAAACCAGTACACATTAAAAGCAGACATTACGGTCCAGCTCTTGTGCAGTTTGGAGTACTGAATAATGTGAAGTCTTCTGAATGTATACTCCAACTCCTATGTACTACACCATAATTTGCCAGTGGAATAGTTAAATCTCACTAGTATTATTAAAAGAATAAAGCTTTTATATAGAGAAGGTGTTAATACTTCCAGCACTGATGTATGGGAGCAGTGGGAATAAATACAAACAAATACAGTTCCACATACAATGTGATCTGAATTTGGGTCAGTGAGCCAAGCAAGGAAGGACTAGCTTTGACACCTTGATGACAAGAGATCTAACTGTAAGCTGGCAGTTGCAGAATCAGCACATCATCTTGGCTGAATTAATTTTGGTGTGTTCTGAAAATAAATAAATTCATAAAAGAAATATATTTGCTAAAGGAGCTGGAAGTTGCACAATGTCCTTAGTACTAAGAGTGATTTGAAGTGATGGAAAAAGTTGAGTATGTGCTGACGAGCACAAGTTCTAGTTCACTTAATTTAGATTCTTGAAGCGATTGTGTGATTCATCTGATGTAGGGAACTCTCATTTTAGAGGTGAATCATGACAGATAATGTGTTATGTGAGTTGTTAAAGTTCAGCAGTCATGAGTCTTCACTGGAGCATAAAGTATAAATGGTTTCCATGGCCTGAGAAAGCTCAGCGTGGGTTTTACTCCTAATTTTGTTGTATCGTGGTTTGTTCATGTCTCTCCTTCCACCTACTGCATAAACACATGGTTTTAGTCCCTCCTACGACATGCATTGTAGTCAACAATCTGCTTCCATAGTCACAGTTCTGCACCTGTAAGTGAGGAGAGCAGTGACCTGATCAGCCTTAGTTTTTTAAAGAATACTGGGATTTAATGAAGTGCAATCCCAGACTCCTGGCTTTTGGTTTTCTAATAGCTTGTAGCTGTTGGGAAAATAATAAAATATTAAATGTCCCATGCTTCAAGTGTTAAGTATGAAAGGCTTTCCTTCAGCTGAGTGACTGATACAAATAATGGATTCTCCACCTCCTGTCACTACATTATGGACACTCTGTGTTAGCTTCATTACTCTTCCAACTTAAGTATCAAAATATGTAAGTTCTTTAATATACCTTTAACAAGTACAGCTCCAAAGAAACTTGATTGAACCCTGGAAGAAGTAAAATCTCCATCCTTGGAGATTTTCAAAAGTAAACTGAGCAACCTGAGAGCTCCAAAGTCAGCTCCAGCTTTAAAGTTGATCTTGCTTTGAGTGGGCAGGGAGGGTGGTGGGGCAGGTGACTTTCAGAGGTCCTACTCAACCAATCTTTGTTTCTGATGCATTGATTTAAAAGCAGGCTTCTGCTGCTGTGGTTCTGTCAGTCTCTTCCTCATTAAATACATCACTGTGCACCTTCAGGGATTCCTTTGGTTTTGGTTTGCTACACAAGTGTGTAATTGAGGAGTGGAAACTTAATTTCTTAATGACTTGGAAAAAATAATTACAATTTGCATAATAAAATCTATCAGGAAACATGAGAATAGTTTGATTTTTGCAAGCCAGCTTGCAAGTGACAACTTATTTATTCTGAATCTGCAGGTAGAACTGCAAAGCCAAGCATTTTCAAGTGTCCTATGCGCATGTGCACGGAGCATGTCAGATTCCTCTGTCCCCTTTCCCTCTGTGAGGCATTTCTGCTGGCATTTCACTACTACTGTGGCTTTTTTCCCTCTCCTCTTTTTTCAGACCAAATCACTCCTGTTAGCAGCTTCCCTACTGAAACTAGATTATTGGGCAAGTGGTAACGCTCCCATTGCTCACTACTGGAGTGAAGTGGAAGTGACCTTGCTCTGGCAGTGGGGGTTGAACTAGATGATCTTCAGAGGTCCCCTCCAACCCCAGCGGTGCCGGAATTCTGTACACAAGCTATGCATCCCATCTCAAAACCTGAGAAGGCTTTAGGTTCTCTTCAGCTGCTCTTATTGGAGGTACTTTAGCCCAGAACTCAAAAGTAGGAGAAACAAAATGTAAATCTAGAGTGTTTAGCAATGCAACCTAGTTATCCATGTGTGTAAAGCTCTGATAAACATGAACCTTACTGAAAAGCAAAACAATCATGGGCTAAACATGCTTATAAAATATTTGATCCTTTGTTTTACACTCAGACAAAATTAGACCCAGAAGTTGTCGGTTGTCATATATATATGGTGACTGTTCAGATAAAATTTGTTCTTCGTGGTCAGTTTTCCTTGCAGCACAAAGTATATTGAGATATGAGACTCTTCTGAGCTGACAGAGAGTTCAAAAATGTATTTTGAAATCGAAGCTTTTGGCTGTGTAGTAACAGAAACACCATAAAAATGTTAGGTGTTGAAATAATGCCACAGACTGGAAATTTTAGAGCTTTTCCAATTTATTTTGGAATTCTCTTTGTCTTGCAGAAGGGTCAGAAATCCTCCCTGCTAACCTGATGCTGATATTCACGGAACACGGGTTTTTTTTCTGCTGGGTACACCAATAGTAAGTGTGTGCTACACCATAGGGTTGTTCAAATTGCCAACAATAAGGAAAAAACAAAATCTGGCACAAATAAATCAACCCACAACAAACTAAAAAAAAACCAAACCCCACATACTTTCATAGCTACATCCTCACAATTCAGCATCTGAAGGAACTTTTAGTCATGCGATAACTAGTAATAGGCTAATGAAAAGTACTTGCGTTACTATCAGTCGGGTGCTCTCCTGGTAGAATTTAGCAACCGATAGTAAGGCAAGCAGTGCTGGCTGCTTCTGTGCTGGGCTCTGGAATGAAACAGAAACAGGGATAAGGAGTCTGAGAAACAGCAAACGAAACTGTGGAGGAATGAGAAAGGGAAGAGGGTGACTGCTTACTACAGCGGAGTACAGGGTGTGTATAAAGCGGAGATCCTGGAGTGCGTTTAAACAAGTTCTAAGTGCCACACTGGTGTTCCGTTAGTGTGAGTAAACCTTGCTATCATTTAGATACTCGGAACTCAGCCCTAGATAAGTCTCATTGCATCTACCTGGTGTGTAAATTCTCTACAGTATAGAGCCTACTACCAAAATCCACTTGGGCTACCAGCTGTTGGATTGTGTCTGCTCAGGGATCCTATTGGGCTGCATCTTTCGCTCAGGTTTCGCAGTGACCCACCACTTGGCTTCACAATGGGAAATCCATGGAGTAACAGGTGGTGGAGGAAATGTGGACTCTGGATTCCCTCTGATCCTGACTTAAATACCATGGCTTTGGAATTCTATTTGCTGTACTCGATGTTCTCTCGCATCTGTCATTAAAATCTCATTGCCTAGCAATGTCTTGGATTCCTTCCCTTTTTCATTCCTCTATCAATTTCCAACATGAAGGAAGCCTTGCAGAGGCCCTTTAGCCTTATCATCTCGGTTCTGCGCACCCGCTCTCGCTGCTGCGTGCCTCTACTCAGCTCTGCCTGCTCCTGGAGAGCCGCAAAAGCCTGAACGATGGCAACGCGATCAGTGTGTTCCGGTGATAGCACCCGGGGACTAGTATTGGCTGGCAGGGCACGGAAACGGGGCTGGCCAAAAACCCGGCACCGGCCGAACCCCTGCTTTGTCCGGCTGAGCCCTGGCTGGCGGCAGCGCCTGGCCCGGGGGAGCGGGGCGGAGGAGAGCGACACCCAGTCGGCCACCCGGGTTCGGCCCGACCGGGCCCGGCAGAGGAAGCGAAGCCACGGCGGGGCCGAAGGTGGGCGGAGCGGGTCCAGCGCCGCCGCTGGGGGCGGGCCGGGAGCGGGGCGCGGACGGGGCCATTCGCTCCGCGGGAGCGGGGGGGAGTCAGGCCCCGGCCCGGCGCCGGGAGCCCTCTGCGNGTCAGTTCTCTGTAGTGTTTGCCGATGTTGGAGGCGTCTCCAAAGTGTCCCTGGGAAGCAGGTAACTGGGCCCGCGGGGGCGGCACCGCGCTCCGCCGCTCAGCGGGGAGGCTGCGGGCCGTAGGGGGAGCCTCGCCGGGCCGGGCCAGGCCAGGCCGGAGGGGAGAGGGCTGCTGCAGCCATGATGTCCGAGTCCTGTCCCGTTTTCCCCGCCTCCTGCCGCCGGGGCGAGGGCTCCTCCGGTCCCTCGTTGCTCTGCCCCTGTATCTCCGCGGGGCCGGGCGGGCCCTTGTGTGCCACGGCGCTGCCGGCCCACTCCGCTCCGGCGGGGCACGGCAGCGGAGGAGGTACCAGCCCTGCCATCCGCCCCGGGGCCCAGCAGCCGGCGGAGGCGGCAGGCGGGGCACAGGTGGGCCGCCGTCTCGGGGGGCTGCGGAGGAGCCCCCGCCGTGTATTTCATTCGCCCCCCCGACTTGTGCTGCTGGTGGCCGCCGTCACGCCGAGGCCGGGCCGCGGCCAGCCGGGGCGGGCCGTACAGTGGGGCAGGACTCCAGGGTCTGCGCCGGGCCTGCCGTGCCTCAGATCTCGGGAAGTGGTCGAGTGCGACCTGAACTTGCCTGTCGTCCTCTGGCCCGCCCCAGCCTGGCGTGCCCGGACCGGGCGACGCTGAGTAGGTGCGCGGTGCCGGGGTCGCTGGGTGGCAGCCGGCCGCCAGCGGGGCGAGGGCCGCGGGCGTGCTTCTCTGCCCTCTCCAGGGCGCGGGCTCCCGGCTCCGCCGCCGTGTTGCTTACTCAAGCTAAGCGCAGCTTGCACTGGCTCCCCAAACTTCGGCCACGACCCCGAACTTTGCCAACAGGACCAGGCTTTCCCGTTCCCAAAATGGATGTCGGCCTGTCTTCCAGGAAGCCAGGGGCAGTGCAGTGGTTTGCTGGCCTTGGCATCGCACGGGACTTAAGGACTGCTTGGAGGTGGGGGGGTGGGACGCAGAGAGACACCGCTGCTATCTGGCCTTGCCCAGGCATGGTTTTCAGGTGTCTGTTTGCTGGCAAAAAGTTCTGTCTCGATCCTAGCCAGGCCTGAAAGTCGTAGTCGTGCCCTCCTGGGAAGCTGCAGGGAGGGCCAGTCCTGCAGCCGAGCCGTTTGCCCTGTGGCGCAGAGGGCTCCCTGGCCAAGCCAGTGATACTCGAGTGAGAAATGTCCCCACGGTGCATCTGCCCGGTGTTGCCTTACGGCCAGCAAGCTGTTTCTGTGGATACCAAGACGTAAGCTTCTTGGCCGCTCTTGGAATGCTCCCCCTGCAACTGCCACGGTGCTAAAAAAAAGTTCACGTTCTACAAAAGAGTAGGTGAAGTGCTGCTGTCACAGCCTCGCTCGCTGCAGGAAATACTGTCTGAGCACCACCGAGGAGCGTACACCAGTGAGTGCGGCGGTGCAAAGAACGAGTCTGTGCTCTGGTGTAACAAGTGTAGTTGCTTACCTTACTGGTGGCATCAAGCTATGCAGGAGTAAGACTTTCCTGTGTGTCAATTTCAGGTTATAAATCTGCACCAGTGTAGTAATACTAATGTTAGCTGTTTACTAAATACAGGAAGGTTCTGTACAGGTGCTGTTGTGACATTGCTGTTTGTATAAACTGTTGGGCTGACAGATTTCTGAGTGTTTATTTGGGTTGCTTTGTTTGGTTTTGTTTTTCTTTCTTTTTTTGTGTCCAGAAAGCCAGCAACAGTGTAAGATTTTCAGTACACATTTCCAGTTGGTAAACTTTGGCTTTGCCTTGGAGAAACTCCTGGAGGGAGAGATTTCTATTGCTGACAGCTAGGAAGAGGGACTGAGACTACCTGCTTGTTCATAGTTTGTGAGGAGAGGAGACAATTCAGATTTTCTTTGCTTTGCAGAGAATTTTTCAGATCATTGCTCAGCTTTAGCAGGAGTCGTCATCGGTCCAGGATGTAGTCTGGAAGCCAAGGTCTTCTGTGTATATTTTTGCCAGCTTAAGACAGCTTGTCCCCTCGAGAATTATGTCAAAAGAAGAATAATCTTGAATCATCTTGTGCATCCTGAGTTGTGAAAGCAGACTGTGAAGGCACTTGCTAATTTTACTTGTAGGAAACCCTAATCGGAGGTGATTTAATTGGTAGCTTAAATGCACACCAAGCTCAATCACCCTCTCTCTTGGAGGCAAGTATCAACCTTGATTTCCCTGCACAGGTTTATAAACACAACTCTGCTTTACATGTGTGTGAATGTGGGCAGGCCATCAAGTACTATCTGGTTTATTTGTAAAGTGTCATGAAAAATGACCTTGGAGAGGTTGGGTGACAGGCTGTAGCGAAGGAGATCCTCCGATTCCAAGACTACTTCTCCAACCATTAAGAGAGCTGCACCTGTCGTGCTGTCTCAACAGTTTGTTGTGACCTGCCTGGAATACTTGGCTATTGATTTGTCTGTCTTTGGAAAGACTGAAAGAAATCATCAATTATCTCCAGTCCTTCAGCCCAAAATACATCTCCTAAGATCGTACCACTGGAGAGCAGGCCTTACAAAGCATGCAGGTTTGAGTGCCATGGGTTTCGGTGTGTGCTTCATAACTGCACCTGTGCACCTGCCCAGGTTTTCTCCCAGAGGGGAGTCAAGTGTCTGCTTTCCCACATGGGTCACACTGAGAAGATGGGGAAGGACCTAACTGCATCTTTTCAGGATAACTGTAACTATGTAACTTATATTGCTAAGCCACTGAAATTTCACTTTTTCCTTCCTCTGCTGACACTGATTTCCTATCAGGCACAGCAAGATCTAGGAGATAAGAGCTGGGCCTGTCTTTTGCCTGAACAAATTACTTTGCATTTCTAATCTCTAGGTCAGGCCTGTGTTTTTCACAATAGTTATTTAATTTTCTGTCTGTTCCAAAAAGAGAAGTGAAGGCAAAGAATGGCTCTCTTAAAGCTGCTGTGAGTGCCAGTGTCACAATCCACATGGAAAACCAGCAATCCCTGCTAACCCTTTCTGCATTCTTGTGTCTCACCTGTTCCTGTTGTTGATTCCACCATATTAAGTCTTGTGAATGCGCCATGTAAAGGTCTGAGCTGCTGGAGGCCCTCCCTGGGGCTCTCACTTCACTGGCCCTCTTTCATCTGCTTGGTATTCTCTAATGGGAACATAGACATGATCTCTGGAACCAGCAGGTCAGATGGCAGTGAGGTGAAAGACATCAAGCACAAGGTTGGGGTACTGTGAAGGCAGGTCAAGGAACAGGGCTGACAGTTTTAAGCAGAGGAGAGGATAATGGTGCAGAGTGAGTAGGAGAGGTGGTAGGAGCATGTGCCAAACTCCAGGAACAGAGGCAACATGCATAACGTGATCAATATAGAGACATTAAAAGGAAAGGGCTTGGCCATCAGGGATCTGCTCTTTGTCAGCCACCACTCATGGCTGGCACTATGCAAAGCAAGAGTTCAGTAAAAACCCGAGGGATATCATCAGGTATTCTGGAAACTAGGATAAAATACCTGCTCATTACAACTTCCAGTCTGGAAATGAAGTTAGTGTCATACTAAAGAAGATAGGGTTATACTAAAGTCAGATCATATGCCTGTAGCTGCTAAAGTTTGCTCATACTTCATCTCAATGGCACCTGGTTTCTGGATTTTATTTTGGTTTGGTTGGTTGGTTTGTTGTTAAGCTGGTAACGTTTGGGCACTTCCCCAGCACTGAGATTTATCCCAGAAGCATTGTGTTCACCTGTGTCATGCTGCATGCTTGCTTTGCTTTTCTCAAATACACGTCTCTGTACATTAGAAATTTACTGATATTGACCAAATAAAATCAAACTATAAAATCTGTTTTCTTTTTTTTTTTTCCCCTCCTTTTTTTCCCCCCCCCCTTTCCCTTTTCCTGGTGAACCATGCTACTTTTTTTTTTTTTTTGCATATTATTTACTTTTGTGACTCTGGTAAAGTTCTGTACCCCCATCATCTTCTAATTTAGCTGCTGTTAAAGTGATAGGGGGAATCTCTTTTTGTCAGAGCATGGTTTAGGTTGGAAGGGAACTTAAAGATCATGTAGTTTCAACCACTCTGCCATGGGCAGGGGACATCTTCCACTAGACCAGGTTGTTCAAGGCCCCATCAAACCTGACTGAACGTTTCCAGGCTTAGAGCCTCCGTAACTTCTCTGAGCAGCCTGTTCCAGTGCCTCACCACCCTCATGGGGAAGAATTTCTTCTTTGTGTCGTATCTGAATGGAGCTTCTTCCAGTTTAAAACCATCACCCCTCATCTTCTCACTCCATGCCTTTGTACACTGTCCAGCTCTCCTGTAGCTCCCTTCAGATTCTGGAAGGCTGGTCTAAGGTCTCCCCGGAGCCTTCTCCAGGCTGAACTGTCCCAACTCCCTCAGCCTGTCCCTGTAGGAGTGGTGTTTTAGCCCCCTCTGATCATCTTGGCCTCCTCTGGACCTGCTGTAACAGTTCCATGTCCTACATACCTCTGGTATAAGTGATCCTGCTCTGGCAGGAGGGGTTTGACTAGATGATCTTTTAAGGTCTCTTCCAATCACATTCTGTGATTCTTGTGTTGAGGGCTTCAGGGCTGGGCAGTACTGCAGGTGGGGTCTCACTAGAGTAGAATAGAGGGGGAAAAGACTAATTAGACTAACTAGAGACTAGTTTAAACTACTTAGAAATTGATGTTTGAGCACGGATTCCCACTGGTGTTTGAGGAAATTCCCAGGGATAGCCAGCAGCTACATATCGCAGTGAGTAGGAGTTAACCTTCTGTCCTTAGTTTCTGGGAAAAGACAGGTTGGTGAGATGTTTGCTGTGGTTCCACACAGGCTGGAAGGCTGTGTTTACAGTCTCGCCCTGAGAACTGGAAGTGGTCACACTTCCAGTTTTGCTGCCTGCCAGCTCTGAGGAGGCTGTTTGCCTCCAGGCTGAGGGAAACGATTTTGAGCTTAGGAGATCAGGTTTTCTGGGGACTTTTTGTACAGTCGACATGGTCATCTGTTGTAACAAGAAGAGTTCTTTAATAGTTGAGGAGCAACCTGATTTTTATTGCTACTCTTAGTTTCTCGAGTTTGGTAGATATCATGTATTTGTGGCTTCTCATACAATAACCCCAGTTAAAACAAAGTGCTGTTGTGCAGAAATAGAAGGAAATGTCAATATGTCAAATATGCAGATGGTTGGCAGTAGCTGATTACGTGGGTAAGTAACAGCTTTTAAGTGACAGAGGACTTCTTCCATCTCACTCAGCTCACCAGGTCGAGTTCATGTATGGCATAGCCAGTTGTACTGTTATACGTACAAATGAAATAAACAAGTCTGTGGGAGCTTTGGCTTTGTTAGATCATAGAATCCTAGAATGGTTTGGGTTGTAAGGGACATACAAAGGTCATGTAATCCAACCCCCTCTGCAGTAAGGAGGGGCGTCCTTAACTAGATCAGGTTGCACAGAGCCCCTTTGAGCCTCACCTTGAATATCTCCAGAGATGAGGTCCCAACTGCCTCCATGAGCAACCTATTCAAGTGTTCACCACCCTCATGGTAAAAACAGGACAGTGAAGCTGGCGAAGGGTCTAGAGAATGGGTCTGCTAAGCAGCAGCTGAGGGAACTGGGGTTGTTCAGCCTGGAGACAGTGAGGCTGAGGTAAGACCTTCTGGCTCTTTACAACTCCCTGGGCCAGGTAGCTGTTGGCCTTCTCTCCCAAGTAACAAGTGACTGGGCAAGAGGAAATGGCCTTAAGTTGCTCTAGGGGTGGGTTAGGTTGGGCATTAGAAGAAACTTCACTGAAAGGGTTCTCAAAGACTGGAACAGGCTGCCCAGGGAGGCAGGGGATAACCCATCCCTGGAGTTGTTTAAAAGAGGCAGAGATACGGTGCTGAGGGACATGGTTTAGCACCAGCCTTGGTAGAGTTAGAGAATGGTTGGACTGAGCAATCTGAAAGGGCTTTTCCAACCAAAAGGATTCTGTAAAAACAAGAAATAAGCTAAAATTTCTTGCCAAAATGTCAGATGTTCTTTTCTTTTTTTTTTTTTTTTCCCTGTTTGATTTGTTTTCCCTCTACTTGTCCTTCTCCAGGCCTTGGTACTAGGTTACAGGACTTTTTACTTTCCAGACTATGGAAAATGTTTTCTCTGTTTTTTTGTTGCAGTCTTGTGTATCTGATAGCACTTAAACCTGCCTGTTTTTCCAGCTGTGATGGCACTGTCCCTCACATTGATATCAGCAGTAGGTGTTTTAGTTAATGGTGTATGCCCAAAGGACATTGCTATCACCCTTAAACTACATGTAAATCTTGGGAGTTTCTTTTGCTGGTTCTCTTCAAACCCCACTGCAGCCAAAGCCCCTTGGGCCTTTGCATCAGTCATCTTTGCTGTGGGTAGGCATGAGAGCACACTGCTGCAGTGGCTGCTGAAATCCATCATTTAATGCTATGCTTCAAGTATTTCAAGCAAGATGCAAACAGCAACTTACTCATTCTGGACTTGAAACGAATTTGGAGTTTTATCACAGTACTATGCTGAACCTTTTGAAGGCTTTTAAAACAACTCTGTTCACTAGGGGGTTTGATACCTAGCACCAAAAAAGAATCAAATTTTATTTCCTGTCATTGCAAATACTGTTTGCTTAAGTACCTCATAGGTGACAGGAGCAGAAGTGACACAGTTGCTATCAAACTAATATACTTAGTATGTCCCTGGAATAGGGCAGAACAGAGCACTGCAGTGAGACAGGGTTAGCCAAGGCAGTTGTAGTTCCAAAGCCTGCTCTCCTTTTTGAGTGTGTGTGTCTTTGCAGGTGTGCTGGATTGCAGACCTCTGCTCTGCAGCTCTGAGCTCGGCACTTCCACCTAAGCCTCTACTGTGTGTCATCACAGCATAGATGCTAGAGGGCCTTTGGGCTAGGAGCACTCCAACCCATTTATTAATGAGGAAAATCCTTTTTGCAGGAGGTGAGACTGCGTTAGGCATACACACATGTTCTGTTGGATGTCCTAGGAAACAGGCTGCAGAGGTGTGCCCAAGCCAAACTCATGACATTCAACAAGGCCAAGTGTAAGGTCCTGCACCTGGGTAGGCACAGTCCCAAGCACAACTCCAGGCTGGATGGGGAATGGCTGAGAGCAGCCCTGAGGAACAGGCCCTGGGGGTGTGGGGTGATGAAAANTGATCCTTGAGGTCCCTTCCAACCTTACCATTCTATGATTCTATGAAATTTGGTCCTTCTTCCCTTCTGAAATGCTGTGTTGCCTTTTTTTGGTTTTGAAGGTAGTCTTAGCTCAGTAGTGAACAACAGCATTAGCTCCCTGTGGACTCAAAAGCAAGTTTGTTCTTTCACTCTGGGTAAGGGTGGTTCCAGAGTCACAAATGCTGACTTCACCCTGCTGAAGTTAAAGGCCTTGGAGTCTTGAAAGTACAGTAAGTGGTGAGAAAGACATTTCTTTGAGGAGCAGCTCAGAGCACCTTTCCATCCATTCTGCCTCCAAGTAGTCAAGAGCCTGTGTTGTTGTGGTCTGTGTTGTCATTCCTCAGATGTGCAAACTTCTTAGAATCACAGAGTCATTTTGATGGGAAAAGACCTCTAAGACCATCAAGTCCAATGATTCTCTGACTCTGCCAGGGTTGGTACTAAACCACCTCCCTCAGCACCACGTTTCTGCCTCTTTGTAACACCTCCAGGGGCGAAGATTCCACTACCTCCCTGGGGAGCTTGTTCCAGTGGTTGAGAATACTTCCAGTGAAGGAGTTTCTTCTAATACCCAATCTAAATGTAGTAATAAATATATTTATGTATTTTCAACTTTCACTCATTTCTAGGTGTTACTTGCTTTAATTTTAATCATTTCACGTCACCAATAAATCGGGTTCTGCTTCCAGCCCAAGTTATCCTTTGTTTTATTTCTGACTCTTTATCTGTGCTCAAATACTTGAAAGAATTCCAGTTTTAAGTCACAGTGTGTTTACATTTTTTTTCCATGCACTAGTTATGCTTATAACTTCCTTTGGTGTGGGGAAAGAAACCATTCTTAATCATCAGCTGGATGGATGAAGAGCTCTTATTTGATACCTTATGTATCTAACAGTTTTTTCTCAGTGTTTTCCTTGCTAACTCTGAAAGGATCTGCAAGCACGTCACTAGGATTTGTTCCTCTTCTTGGATTGTCAAAATCTACTCTGTAGTTCCTTCTGAAGAGAAATAATTTATGTTGACTCTGGTTCATGGCAGAGCTTTGCAATTTTCTGCTCAAAGCACGGGCTGGCTGCAAGGAAGTAAGAGGTGATCACTGTCCATGTGTACTTTGCTGTGGTGGTGATTCTTTTCATTCTCAGGATGTTGACTGGTCTGCATTGCTAGCTGCTTGCTGCATGTGGCTGGATTGGGTAGCTCACTTCTCTTTGGCTTTCTCTTAAACTTTTCCAGACACGTGTCTCTTCCCATCTTAGAATAGAATCATAGCATCAGTCAGTGTTGGAAGGGACCACAAGGATCACCTAGTTCCAACCCCCCTGCCATGGGCAGGGACACCCTACCCTAGATCAGGCTGGTCAGAGCCTCATCCAGCCTGGCCTTAAACACCTCCAGGGATGGGGGGGCCTCAACCACCTCCCTGGGCAACCCATTCCAGGCTTTCACCACTCTTAATGGTGAAGAACTTCCTCCTCACTTCCAGTTTGAATCAACCCACCTCCAGCTTTGCTCCATTCCGCCTAGTCCTGTCACTACCTGATCTAAAAAGTCCCTCCCCAGCTTTCTTGTAGCCCCCTTCAGATACTGGAAGGCCACAGTAAGGTCACCTGGGAGCCTCCTCTTCTCCAGACTGAAGACCCCCAACTTTTTCAGTCTGCCCTCATTTGTCAGAGTCCAGCATTAGTGGCCCTAGGTCACCACTGGCTATGTATGATCTGTCTACTTCCTTAATTTCTGAACTCTGTCTTCATTGTTGTTGAGCTGTGCTTGTGTCACGAATTTTGCAATGGTTCACGACCTTGCCCTCAACCATAGCATCTCTAAACCATTTGTTTTGTCCAGGTGGGAGCTTAGATTTTTGTGCTTTTCTTCAGTGAGAGGGCTGGGAATACAGGATCCAATAGTTGGTCATTATTTTCCCTTTGTTGACCAACTGAGGAGAGCAGCACTTTAAAATGGGGAGGAGGCTCTTTGAAAGCATTGCGGAACTCTTCATCTGACAAGGTACTCTGTGCCCATGGGCAGAGGCCCCAGCCTGTTCCCCAGTGGACAGAAAGCTGGAAAGATGAGCTGTATGTTGAAATTATCTTCTATCTGATGTCACAAAACATGTTCTATGGGCGAGCTGAGAGAAGGGGGAACTCCGGGAGTGATTTGTGAACAGGAGATGGCAATTTGACCCCAGCTCTGCCTGGGAGCTGCAACTTCTTGGAAGCTGGATGAGGCTTCATGGTAGGCATTAGTCACACTAGTTATGAAGTGGTGTTTTTGTTTCAGTACACTTGTGGAGAACAAAACAGACAAACCATAATTTTATCTAACAACAGAGCCCAATACCTAAGGCTAGTCCACTGAAACCACTGAGGATCTTGGAGCTGTTAATGGCAGAGGAGTGAGCACAGCATGAGGAGGACTGGTAGCAGGAACTGTAACTTTTGTCAGAGAAGATGACCTGCTCCCACCACTTCATCAAAGTAGTTGGTCAAGGAAACAGCCAAGGAAAATAAAAGCAATTTCTGAAATCAGAATGGCTCATTTTGGAAGGGACCTTAGAGATGTCTACTGCAACCTCCCTGCCATTGGTGGGGACACCTCTCAATTAGGCTTGGCTGCTCAAGGCCTCATCCAGCCAGACCTTGAACAACCCCAGGGAAGAGGTATTCACAGCCTCTCTGGGCAGCCTATTCCAGAGCCTGACCACCCTTGTACCGAAGAACTCCTTCCTAAGATGGAGTCTAACCCTACTCTCCCTCCGCTTCAAACCGTCCCCTCTCGTTCTGTTGCTCAACACATTTACTAAAAGTCCCTCTCCAGCCTTCCTGTAGGATCCCTTCAGGTGTTGGAAGGCAGCTCTAAGGTCTAGAGTCTTCTGCAGGCTGAACAAGCCCAGCTTAGCCTATCCTCATAGCAGAGGTGCTCTATTGATGTGCAGTTTGTAGTTTGGGAATAAATTTTTTTAGCCAAGTCATTTTTACCTCTTTAGAACAAAATAACAATTGGAGTGATTACAAAATATTATTTAATATTAAATATCCTCTATCACCTATTATTTAATATTCCAATATTTTGTAGTTTTAAATGAGTCAAAGCTTATTTAGGAATATAACTTAAAGGAATATTAACTGCTAGTTGCTGAAAAAAAAATACAGCTTTTATAAATGTATGTGAGAGAAATTTAAAAATACTAATTGGATAAGCTGGGCTCTGAGAAGGAGGTGTGATTGGACTACAGTACCACACATAAGAAACCAGTTACAGCTCTGGTGCAAACCAGTCTGTAGCAGAGATGTGTCATGTTTGAGTCATATTTCTTTCATGTACTTACTTTAATCCCTCTCTGCACCTTTAAGCTGCTGATTGATTGATTGTTAAACTCATGGCTTAGGCTTCTCTCTTTTCTGGCTCTTTATGACAAAGCTTAGTAACCCATTTTCACTTAACCTGAGGCAAATGTGGTTCTACCTGCCCAGCATCTGCAGGAAGGTGGTGTGGTGACCTCTGTCTGTGGTGGCCACCAAGAACCATTTTGTTGTAATGCTTCAAGTCTCAGTGGAGTATTTAAATGGTTGCACTCGAATGACTTATCTCAGAAAGTAAAAATAAACATCTCCAACAATTCATTCCACATTTTTCTAATCTCAGCTACTGTGCTGACAGTTTCTGAGGTCACTAAATTAATGACTTGTCTCCTTGAGTCTCTTTTGGTATGTTTTGCAAGGGTAAATTTTGAGGTGGCCCTGGAAATTCAGCTTAACTTGTTTCAATGTTGCCCCTCTCTTGGCTGTCCTACTCTTCCTTCTTCAAGGACTGTGAGGACCAGGTGAGGTATTCATTCCAGAAACATTGCAGATATGACTGTGTATTGCAGAGTGTCTGGCAAGAGAGAGGTTTTCAGTTTTCAGGAAGTCACAGGTGGTTTACAGTCATGGTGAGGAAGAGAGCTAGAGTTACACTACTGGACAGCCAGCTTTTGTCCTGTAGATTAGAGGCTGCTCCCAAATGCAGTAGACAGGCACAAAGAAGGATATTGCCCTCTGGTGTGTGTGGAGGGTGTGAGGCCCTGGTTCTCATCCATAAAACTGAAAGTGATCAATAAATTAGGTTTTTGTATGTACCTCAAACCATGATGGGGTTTGGAGGTGAAAGACCTTCCATAAAGGTGGCTCTGATGATTACTTTGTTGTTTCATGCTAGAGTTTCACATTTTCTTCTGTAATAAGAAGGTATTCTGGCTGGGTCAAACAACTGATGGCTGTGTCTCAACCAGTGTTCTGGCTGGCTGGTTCTGAGTCTTTTCTGGGCATAAAACACGTGGCAGTGTGAGAACTGGGTTAGCTCAGTTTGGCTGCTGAAAATTTCCCTGGCTTTTTGACCATCTTTATGGTGGAGAAAAACCTTCAGATGAGCTTATCTTTGTAAGCTAGCAAACACTGATATAAACCAACCCAATCTTTCACCCTTGGGCTTTGTGTTAGAAACACATTGAAAAGTGTTGAGATGCCAGAGTGGCTCAGTTCCTGATGCAGCAGATTGACTTTTCTTATCTTTTAGAGGTTTTCTGGTATTGAAATCTTAAAGTTGATAATCAAATTGATGTCCCCTGTCCTTTAATATTTTGTAATTAAGTTTCCCAAACTGCCCTAGTGCAACTGTCCCCATAAAGTGTTTGCTCTGGTTGCAGGCTGTGCTTCTCCAAGGCATTTCTGGATGTTCATTTTTTGGTATTTTTCTTAGTCTTTGCTGCAGGGATCTTTGGTATCAGTGAGGTTGGTTGGTGAGAACAGCAATCCTTTTTTCCTGCAAGAATCACAGATGGGTTTGAGTTGGAAGGCACCTTAAAGATCACCTAGTTCCAACCCTCTGCCACAGGCAGGGGCACCTTCCACTAGACCAGGTTGCTCAAGCCTCATCCAGCCTGGCCTTGAACGCTCCCAGGCAGGGGCATCCACAACCTCCCTGGGCAGCCTGTTCCAGTTTCTCACCACCCTCACTGTAAAGAATTTCATCCTAATCTCCAGTCTTAATCTCCCCTCTTCTAGCTCAAAGCCATTGCCTATCATCCTATCACTACAAGCCTTTGTAAAAAGTCCCTCCCCAGCTTTCTTTTATCTCCCTTCAGATACTGGAAGGTTGCTATAAAATCTCCTGGAACCTTTTCTTCTCTGGGCTGAACAGCTCCAACTCTCCCAGCTTGTCCTCACAGAAGAGGTGCTCCAGCTCTCTGATTACCTTGTCCTCCTCTGGACGTGCTCCAACAATCATGATTCTAGATGAATAATACTGAAGTTTCTGTACACAGTGGTTCTGCTTTATGTCTGCCTGTGAAGGCTGCACTTGAGCCATTGAGTAGCTATGCAGTACACTCAGGACCTGACTGTAATTTCCCTGCAGAAGAGAAACCTATCCCTGTGTGGGGTCGTTCAGTGCTGTTCTAGGCTGTCAATAAGCGCTGCCATGCCCTGAGTTGCTCCTCTCAGTGCTTTCATGACAGCCTCGCTGTTGCCAGGGAAGCAAGGGAAGAGCTGCATTCCTGCCTGTCAATATGCTCCACTTTCTCTCAACTTTCTCTTGTTAGGAATTTCTAGGCTCTTGCTCATGCAAATATGCACAGTGACAGGCAGTGTCCTAACAGCTGCATTTTCCATCACTCCTTACAGAAGGGCTCATCTTAGGCAAATGCATTAGCAGGGGACCCTCTCTACAAGAGGGTTCATTTGCTTCTGTGGTTGTGCCTATTTGTCTCAATAAGGTCCACAATCACTTGTTATTTGAACACAAGTTTGGCAGTAGACTTCATGTAAGCTTCAGTTGCCTCTGTTTTGGCATCTGGTGTGGTTGGAGACACTCAGTTATCCCGTCTGGTCTTCAGCTGTGTGCTTTAGCTAATCCTGAATTAGAAGGTAGCTCCCCAGGCTGGCTGTGTGATGTGTAACACAGTTGTTCAAGCACAGGCATTATTGCCATTCCACTGCCTTTGCTTGTCAAGGTTTGTTCTGAGCCATCTGCCTCATAGAATCATAGAATCATAGAATGNCCACCCAGCCTGGATTTGTGCTTGGGATTGTGCCTACCCAGCTGCAGGACCTTACATTTGGCCTTGTTGAATGTCATGAGGTTGGCCTGGGCACAGCTCTGCAGCCTGTCCAGGTCCCTCTGGATGGCATCCCTGCCCTCTAGCAAGTCGACTGTGCCTCACAGCTTGGTGTCATCTGCACACTTGCTGAGGGTGCACTGATTCCTCTGTCTGTGACATGCAGTGCTGGATGTGGCATGGGTCTTCTGGGAGAGGAGCTTGTTCTTGTTGAAGCAGCAGTGGATAGAACACACAAGTATCCTGATGTGATAAACTAGGACATGGCACTGGTAAGCCATGGGTGAATTGCTGAGTTTCATACTCTATTTCTTTTGGCTCCAGTGTCAGTTTAGACACTTGCTTTGGAAACCTACATTATGGATGTCTTTAATGCTTGCCTGAATCCTGCTGTCTCATTGTACATCAGTGCCACACTGTGCTGGTAGCTCTTCTGGTGTGAGATATGCTGTGCTTGCAGATGCCCTTGGGGAATCACATTTCTCACACTATTTACTTGTTTTTCTTTTACTGGTGTGGCTTAAGCAACTTGCTGAATCCAGTATGTTTGGTTATTATATTTGCTCTGTGACACACACAAAGTTTTCCAAGTTGTATGACTCTTCCCTTGAATGCAGGATAAGCCTTTTTCTAGCTCCTTTTGCTAACACATCATAGCCTTTTTCTAGCTCCTTTGCTAACACATCATAGTTAATCAGCAACAAAAATCCTCACCTTTTGACCATTTTGTTGAGGGAGAAAATCTTAGTTTCCAGTCTTTGATTTCATAGCTAGTTGCTTTATTTAGAATCATAGAATGGTAAGGTTGGAAGGGACCTCAAGGATCATCTAGTTCCAACCCCTTCTGATCTGATTTTGTTTGGAAGTTTTCCTGTCTTCCAAATGACACAAAGCTGTTGCAAAGAGAGTTGTTAGAGATGGGCTGGACTGGTAGCAGATGTCACAAATATGTATTCCTCAGCAATAAGAACCTGGGCATTGATTTAGAACTTAGGCTTCACATAGCACCTTGGATCAGCATAGTATTGGAAATTAGGGAACCAGTGTAGTTGCATGATGAAAGAAGTCTGTGGGAAACAGTTTCTAGCTTGATCTTCTGAGTATTAAATACTTTTCTTGTTTCATTTCAATGTGGTTGTTCTGCTCAGTAATTCAGAAAGGAAGTGGAGATTGCTGCTGTTTGAAGAAGTGCCTGAAAATGATTATGAGTGCAGATTCTTAATCTCTTCAGTTTCCTGGTAGATTTTTTTGGGGCTTGTTTGTTTATTTTTTTCAAAAATACTTTTCTGTTTCTCCTCAGAACGGTTCTAGCAGATTGTGTATAGGAGTTTGCAAAGGGTGTTCCCCCGTGCATGATAACTCTCACAACACCTAACTTTTGTGGTTTTTGGAAGTGTGACATGGANATGACAGGACAAGGGGCAATGGGTTTGAACTGGCAGAGGGGAGATTTAGACTGAATGTTAGGAGGAAGTTGTTTGCAGTGAGGGTGGTGAGACACTGGCACAGGTTGCCCAGGGAGGTTGTGGCTGCTCCCCCCCTGGAGGTGTTGAAGGCCAGGTTGGAGGAGGCCTTGAGTGAGCTGTACTAGTGGGAGGTGTCCCTGCCTATGGCAGGGGGTTGGAACTAGATGATCCTTGAGGTCCCTTCCAACCTTACCATTCTATGTGATGAGATCTAATGTTCTGAGCTGTCATTCAGCACAGGGTAAGGTTGGAAGGGACCTCAAGGATGCCTTCCCAGGGCTTTATCTTCAACTTCTGCTCCACTCCAAGAGCAGAGGAAGATGCTTGTGAGGAGCTGTAGCATTTAGTCTGTGCTCAGAGGGTGATTTTGGCACTCACCAAGCAGAACTGCACTGACCAAACAGGGGAGCTTTCTTAAAAGCTGTGCAGCTCCTTGCATTTTGACTGTTAGTCCCTAATATTGTGTCAATTCATCTTCCTCTTTGTGTGTGTTTTGTCTTTGTTTTTTAGTTATAGTTTATTTTATCAAAGCAACCAAAATAAAAGTCAGTGATTCCTCCCTCTTATACTTCAGGAAAGTAAAATGTTTTTAAGGACTAACTTCACTTGCTGTTGTTTGTAGAATCACAGAATTGTTTTGGTGGGGAAAGGCCTCTAAGATTGAGTCCAACCATCAACCAAACACCACCATGGCCATTAAATCATGTCCTGAAGTGCCATGTCCATATGCTTTTTGAACACCTCTAGGGATGGTGACTCCACCACCTCCCTGGGCAGGCTGTTGCAATGCCTGACCACTCTTTCCATAAGGAAGTTTCTTACTTAGTTTCTAATTATCTGATAGCTATGTCCAGAGTCCTGCTGAAATTAAGATTCTCCAGCGTAAGGCGCTGTGAAAAACCAAACCAAACAAAACCAACATAAAAGAATCACAGACCACAGATTTCTGAAGATGAAATGGCTGGGGATGAGCTTGTGAGATTTGTGCTGAACACCATGAAGGAGCTGAACATCAGTGTGAGTTTGGCAGCAGAGCTAAGCTGGTTAACAGGAGCTGAAAGTGCCAATTCCATGCACCCACTCCAAGGCAGGAGTTTGTGGCCCTTGCTGCAGAGACATGGACACTGCTCAGACCTTCCTCACCTGTGTGTGGGCTGGTTCATTGGGGTAAGCAAACAGAAAGCTCTTCACCGTAGGAGGGCAAGGACATGGGATTGCCCCTGCTGTGCCACCAAGTGGTTAGATCAGTTTGGCTGTTGACAAACCATTCCTGGTATGGCAAACAAGCAACAGATTGATGGNTCCTCTGGACCCACTCCAACAGTTCCATGTCCTTCCTGTGCTAAATGTGGAGGACGAACAGTGGAACCCACCAGTAGTACAGACTATGTAGACACCCTGTGTCATTTCATGTATGGTTTGTCAATTTTGCCCATTTAAAATGTAAAAATAAGATAAATTTTGTTGGCAATCCTGGGCAGCCATCTGCTGCTTGTTGCTGTAAGTCAAACTCTTGCTAAGTTGCTGCTGTGGGACTGTCTCATTCTTTGATTTTATAGAACAGGAGCAGTTGAATTAACAGCTGCTCTGAAGGCAGTGCAGAGCTGTGTGCTTCCTGTCATCTCCAAATCATCTGCTGGATAAAGCACAGTACAAAATTTCCATCAAGCTCAGGATTTCTGTAGTATGTTTTATGTTAATGTACATATGTGTAGAAATATTACCCTAAAGGTGAGAAACAACACATAAGAAAGAACATTTTAACATCTCTGCTTTTGTGTAACTGAGTTGAGTGAAGGAAAAAAATAATCACAGAATCATTTAGTTTGGAAAAGGCCTTTTAGATCATAGATTCATGGAATGGTTTGGTTTGAAAGGCACTGTAAAGATCATCGAGTTCCAAACCTCTTGCCATGGGCAGAGCCTACTCAAGGTCTCATCCAACCTGGCCTTAAACACTTCCAGGGATGGAACATCCACAACCTCCCTGGACAGCCTATTCCAGTGTTTCACCACCCTCACTCTAAAGACTTTCATCCTCATCTCCAGTCTCAATCTGCCCTCTTCCAGCTCAAAGCCACTGCCCCTCATCCTGTCACTACAAGCTCTTGTAAAAAGTCCCTTACCAGCTCTTCTTCAGGTACTGGAAAGCTGCTCTAAGGTCTCCCATAAGCCTTCTCTTCTCCATGCTGAACCACCCTGGCTCTCCCAGCCTGTCCCCAGAGGGGAGGTTCTCCAGCCCTCTGATTATCTTCATGGTCTCCTCTGGAACCGCTCCAGTGGTTTGATGATCAAGATCATCAAGTCCAACTGTTATCTAACTCTACCAAGTCTGATGGAGTTCCTCCATACCAGAGCAGAAGAATGGAGAGTTTAATGGAATTTTAAAGCTAAAACTAAATCCAAACCCTCCTTACTCAGAAAGCTCTTAACTCTGTTAGGGTCCTGCATCATGGGACTTGTGCAGAAGCATTAACAAGCTGCTAATAAAAGCAGGGGTTGGTCTGGAAGCAAACCTTGAGATGCTGC
The DNA here is from genome assembly GCA_013399055.1 of Ramphastos sulfuratus. Taxonomy (NCBI): domain Eukaryota; kingdom Metazoa; phylum Chordata; class Aves; order Piciformes; family Ramphastidae; genus Ramphastos; species Ramphastos sulfuratus. The sequence goes on along the minus strand of WBNM01019240.1, from coordinate 58,862 downwards.
CTGCCCAAACCCTGCCCCCAGTCTATTGTAGTGCTGTGCCTGTACCTGGCAGTATTTTCATTAATTATGTGGATGAAGCAGTGCACTGATTAGATTTGTAGATGCTATAAGGCAGGCTTTGAGGAGACTGCAAACATAATCAGGACTGGAACTGGAATTCAATGTGATATTGAAAAATTGCTTTATCTTTCTGCCTTTATTTTTTTTTTTTAATAAGGGAATTCAAGGAGGACAGGAACCATGTGTCATTAACTGCAGAACAGAATCACAAACAGCACAGGCTAGAGCTTGCTAGGCAGTGGCTCTGCAGAAGAGGTCTTGGGATCACTAATGTCATAGTGTGAAAAACAGGCATGCATGAGCAGAGATATTTGGTGCAGGAGATGGAAGGTGGCTGCCTCTCACTTGGTACCTTTGTAGAGCACTCCATAAACACAATAGGTGCTGTGTGTTACACTCCTGCACACAGATGGGGTCTGGTGTGTTGGGTTGTGTGAGGGAGAGGTGTGGTGTGACCATGTGCCAACTGCACAGACACTTGTCACTTCCTGCAGGGTGAAATCCATCCTTCTGACTGTTCAGGTCGTTAGTCTCTGCAGCTGTTGGCTTTCATACTACAACTTTGTCTGGTCAAGTATTGCTTTTTCATATTTTCCACCTTGTGAAAGTCTCTTTAACTCAATAACTCACTCTTTGTCTTTTCCATCATCTGTGCTGCAAATATCTCCCTCCCCACCTTTGTTTTCTGGAGCATGGGTGGTGTAGCTGGGGCCCTTGCTGGTGTTGATTGAGGCAAAGCAGTCACTGAGCAGGATTTTTATAGTCTGAATTTAGTCCCAGTTTTTAAATGCATCACAGAATCCTAACAATGGTGGGTGTTGAAAGAGATCTCCAGAGATCATCCAGTCAAAACCCCATGCCAAAGCAGGATCACCCACAGCAGCTTGCCCAGGATCCCTCAGTCCAGGTGGGTTTGGAATCTCTTCAGAGAAGGAGACTCCACACCCTTTCTGGGCAGCCTGCTCCAGGGCTCTGGCACCCTACCACCAAAGAAATTTTTCCTTATTTTTAAGTGGAATATTTTGAGTTCCAGTTTTTGCCTGTTGCCCCTTGTCCTGTCACTGGGCACCAGTAAAAGGAGTCTGGCCCCACCCTCTTGCCCCCCACCTTTTACATATTGATCAGCATTGAAAAGATCACCTGTCAGTCTTCTCCAGGCTCAACAGCCCCAGATCTCAGCCTTTCCTTCTCACAGAGATGCTCCAGTCTGGTAATCATCTTTGTAGCCCTTTGCTGTACCCTCTCCAGCAATTCCCTATCTCTCTTGAACTGGGAAATCTGGAGCTGGACACAGTAGTCCAGATGTGGCTTATCAGGACAGAGTAGAGGTGGAGGAGAAACTCTCTCCTGATGGCCACACACTTGTTAATGCATCTCAGAAGACCTTTGGCCTTCTTGGCCACAAGGGCAGATTGCTGGCTCATGATGAACTTGTCCACCAGCATTTCCAGGTCCTCCTCCACAGAGCTGCTTTCCAGCAGGTCACCCCTCACCTGTACTGGTGCAGGACCCTACACTTGCCCTGGTTGAACCTCATGAGGTTCACCCTCTGCCCAGCTCTCCAGCCTGTGAGGTCTCATTGGATGGCAGCACAGCCTGATGGAGTGTCAGCCACTCCTTCCAGTTTTGTGTCATCAGAAACCTGCTGAAGCTCCACTCTAGCCTTTCATCTAGGTCCTCTATGAACAAGACTGGACTTTTCTGTGTCACTGCACTTGTTTCAGTAGGACCTTAGGAAGTTTTTCAGGTGCTGGATGGATTTTTTGCTTAGGAAGAGAGAATTGCCCCAGCAGAGGCAGCAAAGAGCTTAGTGGTAAGGGTGCTGCTTGTGGTGGAGGAAAGCTGGGCTTCTGTTAGACAGAGGGACCAGAGCTGCTGCCAGGAGAGGTCTCAGGTCCCCAGGCTGTTTGCTGGTTGTCCTGAGTTTCATATCTCTGTCTTCTCTGTGCAGATCATATCTGTATGAATCCTAAAAACCCCAATGTGTCCACGCTGCTGAATAAAACATCATCCTGTCAGCTCCTGATGCCCAAGGGAGCAGCCCAGGACTTACCTAGAGGGCTCACAGATCTGAGGGGATTGCCTGGGGTGCATAGACTCACAGAATCATAGAATGGTAAGGTTGGAAGGGACCTCAAGGATCATCTAGTTCCAACCCCCTGCCATAGGCAGGGACACCTCCCACTAGCACAGGTCACTCAAGGCATCCTCCAACCTGGCCTTGAACACCTCCAGGGAGGGAGCAGCCACAACCTCCCTGGGCAACCTGTGCCAGTGCCTCACCACCCTCACTGCAAACAACTTCCTCCTAACATCCAGTCTAAATCTCCCCTCTGCCAGTTCAAACCCATTGCCCCTTGTCCTGTCATTGCAAGACCTTGTCAATAGTCCCTCCCCAGCTTTCCTGTAGGCCCCCTTCAGATCCTGGAAGGCTTCTTTTCTCCAGGCTGCAGAGCCCCAGCTCTTGTAGCCTGTCCTCATAGGTCATGCTGACCTCTGAGCTGCTCCCAGGGTGCAGGGGGCTGTCAGAGCTTTTTGGCAGTGCCCAATGTTCTGCTAGTGTGTGGTATGAAGGAGCCATTCCCTGACCTTGGTAGACCTGGCCAAAGAGCATGCTGGTGATGAAGAAACTCATCTGGACAGGTGGAGAGAGAGAGACAGTTAGTACCTGGCATAGCCCAAGTAAATGCTTTAGGTGCTTTAGGTGCCCCTGGTACCTGTGGATTCAGGACTGACTGGATAAGTAGCGACTTCCTTCTGCTGGTCTTTGTTGTTCTTTCTTTGTTTTCTTATTTTTCCCTCTTGTCAGGATTGGTAAGAGGTAGAAAAAAGGGATTTTCTCTTGGGGCCTATTTGGTGTTTCGCGTGCACTTTACTGGAAAAAACTGGCCAAGGCTTGCTGTGGCAGTTTGTTGCAAAGCCTTGAAGAAATTGGCAGGTGTGGGTCGTTATCTGCAGAACAATTATATGGAATTCTGTTCTAGACTGATCATTCCTCCTGCTGCCTTTTGGGCTGGGGCAGTCCACAGCTGAGCAGCAGACCCTGAAGTCAGGGCACGTGGGTTCTGCTCTGGTGACTTCCTTTGGCTGTGAGCTCTGTTTCCCCATGTGTCAGTCTGAAGCAGTGTTTGGGGGAGGCCTGACTTCTGTGGATAGCTCTGTGACTCAGATCCAGGAGTGAAAAGAAGTATTGTTGGTAATCCAAATGCAAAGTGCCCTGCTCATAATCATCTCCTTGTTGCAGTGATAGGCAATGGCACAAGTGAAGATGCAGACTACAGCAAACCTGTCTGGACCTACCATGTCCCCTATGGTGCTACCCCTACCAGTTACAGCTCCAAACACCATGGGTCTGCCGTCCTCAATGAACGGATCCATTTCAGAATCAGCTGCCAGCTGCAGCAGTCCTACTGCCAGCCTCCTGGATCCTGAGCCTTCTAGCAACTCACCAGGTCAGTTGGTCCAGGTATATTTTCTTTGATGTTCAAATGAATCTTTTTGATGACTTGTTAGTTTAGGAAAAAAAAACCAAAACAAAACAAACAGCAACTTAAGTCTTTAAAAGGAGAAAAATTAAGAAAAAAAAGAAACTTGGAGAAAAAAAATAGTTTGGCTAAATAGACTGTTTGCTAAGTTAATTTTTTTTTAACTGAACTCAGAGTGAAGTGTTAAGCAATGATGCAAAATCTCAGCAAATAACATGTCTATTTTGTCAAATTCTGAGTGTATCTTTCATAGAGAAGTTTTAGTGGTGCAGGAAGGTCTCCAAGTGTAGTTCTCTTCCCTAGAACAGAATGTCTTCAGTCTGTTTGGCAGAATTTGGCCTTCCCTTTGAGGTTTAATAAATGCTGTAGTTCCTACACTGAACTGGATGTTAAATACAGAAATGTTATTCTGAGAAATGAGGGAAGAAGTGGCAGTGTATGTGTTAGGGTTAAGTACAAACAGGTTGAAAAAGAAATAGCAGAAAGTTAAAAAATAGGCAGTATGCATGAAGGAGGTAAGCCCAGGGAAAGCAGAACAAAGTCCTTGAAGGAAAAGGAAAGGTGTCCTTGGGGAGTCCTCTGGGAGTGATTTCTCTATTGTGACAAAACCCTAAAACACTGGGAAGAATCAGGAAGTAGCAAGTGGGGACCACAGGGTCTACCTGCTTTATTTATCTTGCAGCCCTTGTGTTACCCACTTCTGCTCCCAAGTGCTGAAGAGTCATTCTGACAGAGCAGTCAGTTCTGGAACCAGAACACTCCTGCCAATAACTTTGGTGCTGGAGAAAATGTAGCATGTGTATATGGCCTCCTGCACTGTCATCTTTTACATAGAATCATAGAATGGTAAGGTTGGAAGGGACCTCAAGGATCAGCTAGTTCCAACCCCCTGCCATAGGCAGGGACACCTCCCACTAGTACAGCTCACTCAAGGCCTCCTCCAACCTGGCCTTCAACACCTCCAGGGAGGTTGTGGAGCACAGAATCACCCAATGTGATCAAAGATCACGTTGGGTGATTCTGTGCTCCACAACCTCCCTGGGCAACCTGTGCCAGTGTCTCACCACCCTCACTGCAAAGAACTTCCTCCTAACATCCAGTCTAAATCTCCCCTCTGCCACTTCAAACCCATTGCCCCTTATCCTGTCCTTACAAGACCTTGTCAATAGTCCCTCCCCAGCCTTCCTGTAGGCCCCCTTCAGATCCTGGAAGGCTACTCTAAGGTCCCCTCGAAGCCTTCTCTTCTCTAGGCTGAAGAATCCCAACTCTTGTAGCCTGTCCTCGTAACAGAGCTGCTCCAGCCCTCTGATCATCTTCCTGGCCCTAAAGGAAGAGTTGTGTTTTTTCAATTGCATGTAATCAAAATGGTTGTTGTAAAACCTGTGTTCTCCTGTGACTGGTCTGTAAATGGTGTTTGAAAGCTGTATTAAGCCTATGTGCAAGAAAATCATTATTTTAGCCAAAGTGTTTTCTTTTCTAAGCATGCTGCTGCTTTTGCAAAGCTTTGTGAAGTGGTGAAGCATACATTTCTCCACAGAAACTTTACAGACTCTTTATTTACAGCTCTTCTCCAAGATAACATGGCAAACCCCAAAGAGAAAACTCCAATGTGTCTGGTAAATGAGTTAGCACGTTTCAATAGAATTCAACCCCAGTATAAGCTTCTGAATGAAAGAGGGCCTGCTCATGCCAAGGTAAGGTCACAGTTCCAGGTGATGAGCCATACCTTAAATGCTGAACAGATGATGCCATAGTTGTAACCACAGCCACGTTTCCAGTGTGAAGGGTTTCTCACTGGGCTTTATTTTGCTTTCAGAAAATGTGTCTCTATTGCTGCTGAAGCTCTGTGGGTCATTGTACCTTACTTTGACTTCCACCTTTGAGTTTATATTTGTCAGTTTCTAGCAAGACCTTCTGAAGGTCTTCCCAGGGTATCACCACCCTTTTTTAATCATTGTGGAGCTTCTTTTTTTTGTTTGTTTTAGCTGCATGAATCCCTCTCCCCAGTCAACATGTCTCTGATTACTGCCTCTGTGTTTGTTTGTGGTTGTGCAGATAACAACAAAGCCAGTTTGTGTCATCTTTTAAAGTGCTTATTGATAAGATTGTGTGTCTGTAAAGTTAATTAGATCTTGCATTAGAGGGCACAGACTTTATTGCTGGTCTTCACTTTAAATTCTGTGCAACTCTGAGATCTACAGTGACACTAGACTACCTAATGTGATTATAACATTAAAGTTCCTAGTAAACTAACAGTGAACTCTGCTCAGTTCTCATATCAATTTGGATATCAAACTTAACTTCACAAGTACAAGTTGGGATGCTTGCAGATGATGGAGAATCCAGATGTTCTCCTGATGATAATTCTTCAGATGTGATTTTGAATTGCCTCTGTAGTTATGAGCAATCTAGGGGAGGTGGAAAAAAAAACAACTGGAAAACTCTTAGACAATGGGAGAATGCAGAACTGCTTTGGACCCTGTCTTTCTGGGAGTGGCAGAGCTGTGTAAGACGCAGCTGATTTACTAGTAACAGTTTCAGCTGTTACCTGCCAGAATGTGTGAAGCAGAGCTGAGCTTGTCCTAGGAAGCATGACCTAAAGGATGTAATGCTGCCACTGCTCTTTGCCATTTAAGGAGCATCTCACACTGCTTTCCTCCTACACATAGTCTGTTCTTGGCCACTGGTGGTTTTCATGGTTTTCAGAGCCAGCTCTCTGTGTTGTGACCACAAATGCTAGTAAATTTTTATGTCCTAGTTTCTAGTTGTCCTTGGAAGTTTAGTTTTGATAACAGAGGTGAAATAGGAAACTAGAAACGGAGCTGGGAGAGAAGTGGCAATTTCTGACAGTGCAGTTAGGGTTTCTAAAAGTCTGTCCTCAGGTGAATTCTTCAGCATAAGAAAAACCAGAAAGTTGTTGTTAGCATAAAGGGCATTTTTGGGTACATGAGTCAGACTGATTGTTTGATCTGTGCTACTGTGTCAGTGGCATCTCAGGAGACAAATTTAAAAGAGTGTCAGAAGACAGTGGGTGGTGGTGCAGAGAAGAGGGAGGAAGGGTAAGGAATGTACCACTTCCAGAGGCTGGGAAGCTGGAGAGGAAGTTCTACATGCAGAAGGTGTGAGGAGGAAAAACCTGCCAGAGCTAAGGGAGACTGGTATTAAACACAGCAGAGTGAGAACAAGCCCAAAGTGTGGTGGTGTTTGCATTTCTGCTCTAGCCATCAGGTAAATTACACTGGATGTAAAAAACACAAGCTTCCTCAGGAAAGTGCTGAGAAAGCTTCAGTCTATAGCAGAACTGTCAGCTCTGGTCTTGCAGAACTTGAGTACTTCATTGGCTGCTCCAGATTTTGGGTTTAAGCAGTTTTATTCCTTTAATTAAATTCTCACCTACTGCTGTGTGTGGTTTCTTGCAGTTTTTTCTGTCAGATGGGCTAAGTGAGGTCAGAGCTCTGGCTGTGGGCATTTCCTGAGCAAGCTCTTCATTATCATGAGTTTATTGCACTAAGCACTAGGAGGAGAGTTATAGGTAGATAAGTAGCCATTAGTCATCACATTTTTATTGACATTTGAAATGATTCTCTTGCTATAAAAATCTATCCTGATAATGGTATTGGAAAATATAAAACAGATCAACTCCAGATCCAGAAATCCAAATTCAGTTCTTTTGGTAATAAAGATGTGTGTTTATAGGTGATGCATATAATTATGGATATTTAGCTTAGCTTTCAGTTAGGGGTAGGGTTTGGCAGAGTGGAAATGATGAGACTATTTTGTCTCTTCCTCAGGTGTGTGTCATGACTACTGTGGAAAAAAACAGCACAGTGATAGGAGCTGTGACATGGGGACTTGCCCTCTGCTTCTGCAATTAAGTGGGCCAAACCTCAAGCCTGTAATTAAGGCACAAGTCTGCATTTAGAGCTTTCAGGTCATATGCACTGTGTGCATGTGTGTAGGGCTGAGTCCCAAAGCACATACATGTGTTCACATGCTTGTTTGCAAGTACATGCTGAAGGAAATACATCTCAAGGTTGCTCAGTGTGCCCACCTTTGGGCACCTGGTCCTGGGCTCTAGCAAGGTGAAATAATTAAAATCATTCTAGGCAGCAGAGAATCAGTTTGCAGTTGTCATTGCTTGGTTTAAATATCTGTTCTTTACTAGTTGATGTTCACATAGTGGTATTTTGCCATTTGAAAGGCCAGGTGTTGCCCACTGCTAAGGACTCACTGACCTCTAAGACTCAAATCTGAGAGTTGAATATAAAGAAGAGAGAGCAAGGTTTCTCTTCAGCCCTTCAAGTTTTTATACAGATTGGTCTATCTACAGTTATAATCTTGCCAGTTTTTACCTGTTCTTTGTCTTTGAAGATGTTTACAGTGCAGCTGACTCTCGGAGAGCAGACATGGGAGGCTGAAGGAAGCAGTATTAAAAAGGCCCAACATGCTGCTGCCAGCAAAGCACTGAGTGAAACCACCCTTCCCAAACCGACGCCTAGACCACCCAAAAATAATGTTAACAATAATCCAGGTATGACATTTTCCTCTCTGCTTTAACTCTTGCTGAAGGGCTGGAATACTACACCACTAATAAATCAGTTGAACAAGGTGTAAGTTCAGCTGGAGGATGAGCATCAACCTAGCTGTCTTACAGGTGTGATGGTACAATGATGGACCCCAGGTGAGTTTGCACAGGGCAAGTTTTNCCCCTCCCTTGCCCTGCTGCCCACACTGCTCTTGCTGCAACCCAGCACTTGGTTGCTGTCTGGGCTGCACTCACACTGCAGGCTCATGTTGAGCTTTTCATCACCCCAGACCCCCAGGTCCTTTTCCTCAGGGCTGCTCTCAGCCATTCCCCACCCAGCCTGGAGTTGTGCTTGGGATTGTGCCTACCCAGGTAGGTGAATTTATTACATTGATGAGGCTCAGATGTATAGAAAGTGGTTGTATGTGATCAGCAGGAGGTAGACAAGACAAAACCAGATTGGATTGACCATTCTTACCATAGTAAAACATTTTTTTTCCTGAAGAGTTTTTTTAGCTAGGTTGGGAAATTTTATCCAGTCCTGCACTATTGCAGTGTGATGTGAATAAAGGGTCAGGGTTTGGCATGAGAACTCTGACAGTGGATTTCCTGCATTGTGAGTTTTCCTTGATAGAAACCTCTGCTTTTGAAAAGTGGGTTTGGAGACTATTTTGTGACTAGTGGAAAGAATAGACATCATTGTCTTGCATACCTCTGAGCTGCTTTCTGTGCATGCAACACCTTTTGAGGTACACATCTCAGCCACATGCTCAGTTCTGTCTTCTTCAATAAGATAAATAATAACACAAAAATTCCTAATTTTATTTCCAGCTAATATAAAAGAAAGCAGACAGTGAGGAAAAAAGTTAGCTTTCACATTTTTTTTTACCCCTTAACCATCAAGGTTTGCATGAGAGTGATCTGATAGTACTTTCTTGTTCCTTTGGACATCAATGCATTGCTTCTCCAGACCCAAGACACTGCTTTTGTCCTCTGTCCTTTAGTCACTGTGACACAGACCTCTATATAAAGGGATCCTAGGCCTGAATCTTGACATTGCAGCTTCTAAGTTTTTTGGCTTCAAACATATTCTTAAAGGGAAAAGCTGATAACAAAAGAATTCGTCTTTAAGAGAAGTCATTAGAAAGTTGTATCACTTAGCACAGTCATTTTGCTCAAAGAAAGATGTGTTGTGCATGCACAGGGAGCTTCTCTTCATGAAAACATTTTGCATGTGTATTGAAGAATCATAGAATCATGGAATTGTTTAGGTTGGAAAAGACCTCCAAGATCATTGAGTCCAACTATCAACCCAATACCACCATGGCCATGAAACCATGTCCCCAGGTGCCATGTCCACATCTTTCTTGAACATCTCCAGGGATGGTGACTCCACCACCTCCCTGGGCAGCCTGTTCCAGTGCCTGACCACTGTAGCTGCAAAGAAATTTTTCCTAATCTCAAACCTAAACCTCTCCTGACACAATTTCAGGCCATTTCCTCTCATATTATCACCTGATACTAGGGGAAGAGACCAACCCCCACCTCACTGCAACTTCCTTTCAAGGAGCTGAATTCATAGCCATGCATAGTCTCAAAGAAAGGGTCCTTAGCCCGCTGGACAAAGCCAGGTAACACACAGAGTGGAGAGATTTGCTCTGTGTCTGTTCTTTAGAAATAGATGCTAGGTGATGTCACAAATGCAGCCTTGTCAGCTCCAACAGCAGCAGTTCATGTACAGTTCTAGTGACAAAGGCACTGGAGAGGACTGGTCACACGTCAGTCTTTGTACATGTACTCCATCAGTTACCCAATGAATTATACTATTACCTAATTCATTATGCTAAGGTGATCCCACATTTACATTTATATTCTCCTAGAGGTGTGGATTTTGATGTTGAAATCCCCCACCAGTTCTGGAAAGGACACCTCTTATATTGGTCTCTGTCCAAATCTGTCTCTGCTTTAAATAAAGAAGCCATAATGAGACCTTATCTACAAAAGCATTTGACTGTCTTTAGATACTACTCTTAAATCCCGTGTCTTGTTTCTGTTTATTTTAATTTTCAAGGTCATCCTGTCCTTTAGTTGTAAGGGCCTTCCATCCTTGCTATCCTGGTTTCAAACCAGTTCATTATATGCTTAATCTGCCTAAAGTTTTTAACTCCATCCTTTTGTACATCAAGTCCTTGCTCTGAAAAATAGAAGAATTGCTAATAGAATATCTTTAATAAGTGTTTCATTAAACTGTTCATCATTTGACATGTGAAGCCTCAATGGCAGATGCTTTAATGTTGGATTCATTTCAGCCACTTAGGAAAATATTTTGAGAACACATTAACTCCTTTTTATTGGAATTAGCTCTTACAGCAGTGCAGGAGAGGAATACTGTAGCTAAGTGTTATTTAAAACAAAATAGATAAGTGAAGGCACAGTACCACTTTTTATTTGGCATTTTGGAGAACACAATTCATAGATTGATAGAGTTGTTTGGGTTTGGAAGGGACCTTAAAGATCACCCAGTTCCAACAGCCCCTGCCATGGGCAGGGACATCTTCCAGTAGGCCAGGTTGCTCAAGGCCTTGTCCAGCCTGGCCTTGAACACCTCCAGGGAGTTCACTACCTCCACAGGCAACCTTTTCTGTTGTCTCAGCATCCTCACTGTAAAGAATTTCTTTCTGATCTCCAATCTAAATCTCTCCTCAGTCTTCAGTCCATTCTCCCTTATCCTATCACTATGAGGCCTTGTAAAAAGTCCCTTCCTGGCTTTTTTGTAGGCTGCCTTTCAGGTACTGGAAGGCTGCTCTAAGCTTTCCCTGGCTGAACAGCCCCAGCTCTTTCAGCCTATCCCTATGGCAGAGGTGCTGCAGCCCTCACGTCATCTTCATGGCCTCCTCTGGACCCACTCCAGCAGTTCTCTGATTTTGTGATTCTGTGTGTGATGGTTTGGGAGTTTCCCACTCCCCCACACTGTGTAAAATCCCCCAGACTAGACTCAGCCAGCTGGAAGTTAAGGACTGAAGCTCTATTTACAGCTCAGCACAATGTACAAGCAGAGATAGACACAATAGACAGGAATAGTTACAGAGATATACAAGTTAAAGGTAATACAGAAACACAACTCCCCTCCCAGAAATCAGAGACCCCAGGAGGGGCTCCCAACCACCCTTCCACCTTCTCCCCACCCCTATACCTTACCCCAAGGTTTGCCTTACGTGCAAGGTGAGTTTGGAGGCTCGGCCAGGGTGGGTAGAAGGAAAGTGGTTAGTGAGGTTAATTGGCAGAGAGGAGAAGGCCAGAAGCTAGAGAGCCCCAGAGTGTCTGCAAGCCCGAGTGGCTTATCTATGTTTATGTTCTAACTTTTAAACATCTCAGCAAGCCTATGAGTGAAGCAGACATCACCAGTGTTTCCTTTTCTCAGCCTGTAATATACTTTTCTCCATTAAAATATTCCAACCAGCCTCAAACCAGCACCTGTGCAAGTGGGCAAGTGCTGGTTAGCTCTGTTTTTGTCTTCTGTCACCAGCAGATGGCTGCAGTTGCATTGGTTTCCAGTAGCTGGATTTTCAGATGAGTAGATTATTCCTGTTAGATCAGTAGTTTTTAGTTACAGCCTGAAGTTTTCAAATCTTGCCAAAAAAAGATTTTTCTAACTTGTTGTCAGATTACCAAATGACTGCAATAATGCAGTCTGTTACTGCTTTCTTGTTTCAGTGCCTCCTTGCTCTGTTTGTGGCTTTATTTGATGTTTTTTCACCAGGGAGAAACATTATACTTTTATCTTGATAGTTTCAGAAAGTTTCATAATGTATTATAAGTGCTCTGGAAAGATGAGTAAGCAGCTTTTGACTTTTGTAGCTGAAGATTTATCTACTGTGACTGCACAGAGAATTCTCTGAGACAAATGTTTAGATGTTTGTTGTCATTGCTTGTGATTAAGCTGGCATCTGTATTCCCATTTCTCAGAGAAGTGTCACCATAGTTGCTGCTTTTTAAAATTTAAGACCAAACCAATGTCAGGCAACTCTCTCTTTGCTGCTCTTCTGAGTCTTGCTCGTGTGTGTTGCAGTCTTTGTGGTTTAGTGGCACATTTGAGGATTTCTTTTGTTTTTTTGCAGGCAGTATCACTCCGACAGTGGAGCTGAACGGGCTGGCAATGAAGAGAGGAGAACCTGCCATCTACAGGCCACTGGATCCAAAGCCGATTCCCAACTACAGAGCTAACTACAATTTCCGGGGCATGTACAATCAGAGGTTTGTACCTTCTCTTATTTGATTATTGGTTTGGGGTTTTTTTTAACCCTTTCCTTACCAATGTCTTCTAAATCTTTATGAACCACCTAGGTTATGTTAAAGTAATCAAGGAGAGTCTTTGCTGCCTTATTTAGAAACAGGCATGATCTCCTTCTAAAGGAAGACAGGTGCCTGAGCACACCACAAGGAATAAAGACATGGAAACCCACTGTTCCTATGTCTTTAGTGTCCATAGTGCAGTTACAATCTGCAGCCATGGCAGTGAGAATCATAGAATAGTAAGGTTGGAAGGGACCTCAAGGATCAGCTAGTTCCAATCCCCTGCCATAGGCAGGGACACCTCCCACCAGCCCAGGTTGTTCAAGGTCTAACCCAACCTGGCCTTGAACACCTCCAGGGAGGGAGCAGCCACAGCCTCCCTGGGCAACCTGTGCCAGTGTTTCACCACCCCCAGTGCAAACAACTTCCTCCTAACATCCAGTCTAAATCTCCCCTGTACCAGTTCAAACCCATTGCCCCTCATCCTGTCATTACAAGACCTTGTCAATAGTCCCTCCTCAGCCTTCCTGTAGCCCCCTTCAGATACTGGAAGACTACTCTAAGGTTTCCTGGAAGCCTTCTCTTCTCCAGGCTGCAGATCCCCAACTCTCTCAGCCTGTCCTCATAGCAGAGCTGCTGCAGCCCTCTGAGCATCTTTGTGGCCTTCTCTGGACCCACTCCAACAGTTCCATGTCCTTCCTGTGCTGGGGGCTCCATTCCATGGGAGGGAGGTTTTACTTTGCTTTGCTGTTGCGTTAGCTGACTGGAGGAGAGAAGTAACTCCTAGACTAAGAACTATACTTAAAGACCTCCTCACCTAGTCACAGAAGGTCTTGTGCCCTCATCAGAGAAAGAGCAGGAGTGCCTTTGGAAGTTCAGGCTAGCTTCTATATCAGCTGTATTTAGAGCCTCACCAGCTGGGAGTTTTGAGCAGTTTTGCAACCACGGCGTATGAGGATCTCTCAGTTCAAACAGTTTATGTAACAGAGAGGCTAAAAATGGTGAATTTTGCATTTTGTACAGCTTCTTTTATCTCAGAGTTTTACAGACTGGCTCTGGGGAAGGAGGTGCTGATGCTCTCAGGGGCTGTTTGCTGACTGGTTTAGGTTGGACGTTTCTCAGCACACCATCTGGCACAATTCAGTAGGGTTGGCACATGACTCAGAAGAGGCTGAGCCTTCAAAGAGGTTTGAGAAATACTGGCAGAGCTGAAGATGAAAGGTGCATATTACTCTCCTCTTTAGCCAGTACTATAACCTATACTCCTTCACAGCCATGAGTGTGCTATTGGTTTAAACCATGTAAAAAAAGTGAGAACTGTGGCTTTTGACATGAAAGCAACAAAACAATAAACCAGGGCATTGATTCTGACTGCAGCCAGCTTGCCTTGTCACCACTGGCTGCTGGATTGGTTTATTTTGTTATTTTTCACTTCAGTTAGAATGGAAGAGAGTCATTCCTGAAGTTTAATTTGTGCTGCAGTACTTTCAGTTACAGAATGTCTGTAAGTGCCCAAGCAGAATTTGTGTCTTTTAGACTTACCTGATAAGCCAGCTAGAAACTGAACAACAGCTCTTGATGTGCTGGTATGGAAAGGAGTCTTAAAGAGATCACAAACTCAGCTCTTTGGTTTTTTTTGGAGAATTCAGAAGTTATTGGCTTATTGTATAAAATTCCTTAAAATGTGTCTCATCACAATCCAGACAGCTTGAAAACTTTCATTCAAAAAAAGAGTTTTTGAAATTAAAGTCACTTGTGAAGCCTAGGAACAAAGAAAAGGCAAAACAGTGACAAGGTAAAGAATGACAGTAAAGCCATTAAACCAGTTTCTTACTTGGTTTGGAGGATTTTGAATTGTGTGGTAGTTCTACAGGCATGTCACAACAACTGATACTGTCCCTGGAATGAATCATAGTATCATAGACTCACAGAATGGTCTGGATTGGAAAGGACATCCAAAGGTCATCTAGTCCAGCCCCCTCTGCAGTCAGCAGGGTATCCTCAACTAGGTCAGGTTGCCCACAGACCTGTGGAGCCTCACCTTGAGTATCTGCAGGGATAACTACTTCCCTGAGCAACCTGTTCTAGTGTTCCACCACCTTCATGGTGCAGACCTTGTTCCTAACATGCAATCTAGATCTCCTCTAATTTCAAACCATTGCCCCTTATGCTATCTCTGCAGACCTTTGTAAAGCATCCCTCTGAAGCCTTCTTGTAGGCCCCTTTTAGGTACTGGAAGGCCACTCTTGGGTCTCCCCAGAGCCTTCTCTTCTCCAGGCTGAACAACCTCATCTCCCTCAGCCTGTCCTTGTAGAAGAATGAACAGCAGCTCCTGAGCACTCGGACAGTTTCTCGCTGCACTAAGCCTTTGTGTTCATTTTGTATATGGTTGCTTCTTCCTGCACATACTGTGCAGTATACTGTTGTATACTACAGACTAAGGAGAAGACTCTCACCTTTCTCCTTAGTGCCTGGGGCAGGGCACACAGACCCTTTCTCCTTTCTCCTCACAACCCTGTCATTCTGAGCATGGATGCTTCTTCCCAGTGCTGTTTGCAAGACCAAACTCAGAGAAACAGAGAAAAAAAACATGTTCTTGCCTCTTGTGGAGCCAGCCAAGCTGCCTGGCCACAGGTGTGTAGTTCCTACCTAGCAGGTAGGTAGCTCCTCTTCTGGGTACTTGAAGTGCTGTGTGGGACTGTTTGCTTAGGCTGAGTTGCTCCTGTGAAATTAAGTATATCAGCCCTGTAAATTAGTGCCTTAAATACTGAATCAGCACCTCAAAAATGAAGCAGTAAAAAGAAATTTGAGGGCAGGTCTTCATAGTGGACTAACATGTTCTCCAGTCTAATGATTGAGAAAAGAGAAGAGAACAGAGTGTGATTATTGGGCAAATTCCTGAAATTGTCAGATCAGATTAATCAAGGTTGCATGGGGAGCACATGGAATAAAATGAAAAGTTTGGGTTTTCTGTGAATGCTTTTTAAAGATGTGCATCAAAGTGAACAGATTTGAGGCTAATGTCACTTGACTTGCTTAGCAGTGCAATCTAAATCCTCACCCAGCTTAATTTGTTTTGCAAAAGTTATATAGTCCTAAGGGGGTGGGGGGAGAGGGGAAAGGAAAATGCAGCCAGAAGAACAGCTGTGGAAGGCAGGTTTTGAAGTGAGCTGCAGTTCAGGAAACAGTGTGGAATCTTCTGAGACCATCTCCAGAAATACTTCTACATTTATGCAACCAAGTGACCTAATATACAGAAAGAGACCTTTAGAAGTCCTTCTGCACTGCCTGAGTGCCCTGTTTGCCTTCTAGCAGGAGAGCTCTCTCTGCATGAAGAGCCTCTTCCCTTTGAGGCAGCAGTAGTCCAGCACATAATGTACAGAGGAGTTGCATCTGAAAGACTTTTGATCTAGTACTGATTGGATCAGCCAATAGCCCAGAAATGGTAAAGCTCAGGTTACTCCTGGAGTCTTTGCATGGCTCTAGGCACATGATGAGCACACTGACTGTTGCTGAGTTCCAGTTATTGAGGCTTTCTGCAACAGAGGAGAATTTTATGCACAGCTGTGTCCAAAGCAGATCTTTTTTCTTAAGCATATATACTGTGGCAGATGTGAGGACACTTAATTGCCTAAACACAGGTCTCTAGGGCCATTTGAGACATACCAGGGTGTTTCAGACATCCACATGGGGCTGGTAGATTTAGCAGAAGACCTAGAGGAGACCTTTACTAAAGTGGCAGCTGAAGGCCAGGCAAGATACCCTAGAGCATTGCAAATGGGCCTGCACAGCTATGTTTAGGCATTTGAATGAATCCCTGAAACCAGGTTCAGTCATCATAGCATTTCATATAATCCACAGGCCCCAGCTGTTCATGGGAAACGTGTGCTGTTCATGGATCTGTGCTGCATTACATCATGAGGATGTGTTAGGAGTGAGACTGCAGCTCAGGTGGTGCTGTGTGCTGCTGCTTAGGCAGCTAGATGCTCTTCTCTGCAGTGCTGGTGGGGTTCAGATCTAAGCTCAGATGCCTCTTGGTTTTTGCCTGTGCACTGGAAACCAGTCTCCCATTATGATCACTGGAAGGTCTCATCAGAGCAGTCACTGGTCCTAAAGCTCTTTGTCATGCCATAAACTAGGATGCCTTCCTGTTGTATGGATTTCTCCAGACCTTCATTCACTGTAAGAGCAACTTATTTCCTACACATTAGCTAAATACCCAAATTTAGTCCTATGAAGCTAGAGCTGAATCCTACTCTGAGAAATAATCTGAAGAATGTTGATCTGTGATAATTTCTTGAGTGCTATAGTGGGAATCATCTGACTATTGCAGTGGAGCACTATAAAAAGATTAAAATCTCTCTCCAGAGAAAAGAGTGAGGGAAAAGTATCAGAAGAACAAATGGTATAGGGGCAATAGCAATCTCTGAGGAATAAGAGTTGTAAGGAGAGGCAGGGGTGTGAACATTGAAATGGTTTTGGTTGAACAAAGTAGTTTTTTTGCTCAAAGAGCTGTTGCTGCAAAGAGTTTTTAGGCTCTTGCTCTCCAGGTGAA
Organism: Ramphastos sulfuratus; assembly: GCA_013399055.1. NCBI lineage: Eukaryota > Metazoa > Chordata > Aves > Piciformes > Ramphastidae > Ramphastos > Ramphastos sulfuratus. Next base: position 41,944 of record WBNM01019240.1, on the reverse strand, counting down.
GTGAGCCCTTGCTTCTAAAGTCTGTTGTTGAGCTGAGTTAGTCACAGGAGAATAAAACCCTTGGTCAGAAGCAGTGTGGGGTGGCACTAGAATCTTTACCTTGCTACAGTTGTCTGCTTCAGACTTCACCCAGAAGATGCAACATCACTTTGCTAAAAAAGGCTGGGAAGAGTTGGAGATTCTTTACCTGCAATTTCAGTCAGGGCTGCAAAGTTCTGTCCATAAAATTTGCTGTTCATGGACTAAGAGGTGTGATGATAAAGATATTTCCTGACTCTCTTTGCATTAACTCCATTTTCCATGCCTTGCCCTCTGCCCAATCTTTTGGACAAATGGGCAAAAAAACCCTTCTGGAAGAAATACTAAAAACTGCTTGAAAATAGAAATAGAAAAGTTTGGTTAGAACGGGTCACATCTCATACACTCTACTTTCATTCTGAGCAACAAGGTACTGGTTTCAGACAGTTAAAATCCTAAGAGGAAAGCAAATGATTTTTTCCAGTTAGCAATTGAGTTGTTCTGTGGAGAGGGCCAGTTCAGACCATTAGATGGCAGCATGAATTTGTGTTTGTTTTGGTGTGAGACTTTCACAGCTGAAGCACTCCTTCAAAAGTTGCCTTTTTCTATTCCGAAGCTTTTCGTGACTTCACAATGTCATCATTCCAGCAGAAATCAATTAAAACCAGACTGGCTGCAATTTTTTTATCTCCTTGTTTTCTTCTATAAAAATTGAGTTAATAATGCAATAACTTCAATGGCATTTCCCCTTTTTTGTGTAAATCCAGTGGGAGTTTGTCAGCAGTGAAAACTGAAGTGTTTGCTACATCCACATAAGGGCAGCAAGAATTCTCCTAACTCACCAGATTGTTTCATTTCTCAGGCTTCACCTAAAGTCATTTCATAGAATCACAGAATGGTCTGAGTTGGAAGGGACCTTAAAGATCATTTGGTTCCAACCCCCTGCCAGAGGCAGGGACAGCTCCTGCTAGATCAGATTGCTCAAAGCCCAGTCCAACCTGGCTTTGAAAACTCAGTTCCTTAAAGATAAGGCTGTAACTCAGCCACTAAACCTGTGCTCTGTTCATACTTAATGTTGCCTTCTGGCAATTTGAGCATCTCTCCATTTGGAAGGGATTGAAACTGCCAGCTAGCTGGTTCAGTTTGCACACTACTGGCTGAGACAGGATTCAGATCATGTCTTAAAGCAAGGTTTCATCCATCACACATATTGCCCTGTTAGTGTATAACAGGATGGTGCAGTAATCCGCTCGCAGACTTTTAAATGAGTTCTTTGTGTTCATCTTCTGCATGCTACATTTCACTTCCCCTGGCCTGTTTGTTCCCACTCTTTCCCTGCCTCCCACACAGACATAGTGTTGTAAGGAAAGTGTTGCGTACAGCTGTGCTTGGATTTTTCTTTGCTAGTATTTGTTTCTAGGAAAGGAAAAGGGAGAAAGTCAGTCCATTTCCTGTTGGTTTAAAACAGCAGAAACATCTGTTTGCCTGAAGAGAGTTTTCCCAAAAGAACAGTGGCAAGGGAGCTTGCAGGTGATGAGCTTTGCCATTGCCAGTAGCTATCAGTTTAGACAATAGTGATTGAGTAGGGCTGGATTAGAAAAAAAAAAAATACAAATCCCTTAAATGACAGAGGATATTTATTCCTGCAATGAAATTTTGGACAGCTAATGTTTAATTTCTCCAGTGTTTTAAATCAGAAAACTGTGTAGAGTGTCTGGGATCAGAAACCTCAGAAAACTCACTGCACAGATGGCTGTATTGATCTGCTAGGGGTGAGGGAAGATTTACAGCAGGATCTGAACAGGTGAGACTGATGAGCCAAGTCTAATTGTATGAGGTTTAACATGGCCAAGTGCCAGGTCCTCCACCTGGGTCACAACAACCTTGTGGCAAGCTAAAGACCTGGAGATGCGTGGTTGGAAAGCTGCAACTTGGAGAGCAATGTATGGGTATTGGTTGACAGTCAACTAAACAGGAGTCAGCAGTGCCCAGGTGGCCAAGAAAGCCAATGGCATCCTGGCTTGGATTAGAAACAGGGTGGGCAGCAGGGACAGAGAGGTGATCATCCTCCAGTGCTCAGCACTGGTGAGGACACACCTGTGTTCAGTTCTGGGCCTGTCGCTACAGGAAGGACATTGAGGGGCTGCAGTGTGTCCAGAGAAGGTTATTGAGGCTGGAGAAGGGCCTGGAGCACCTAGCCTATGAGGAGGGCCTGAGGAAGCTGGGGACATTCAGTCTGGAGAAGAGGAGGCTGAGGGCAGACCTCATTGCTCTCTACAGCTACCTGAAGGGAGATTGGAGTAAGGAACAGGCAGCCTCTTCTCCTTGGTGTCAAGCAACAGGACTGGAGGAAATGGTTTCAGGCTGCACCGGGGAGGTTCAGGCTGTATTTTAGGAAATGTTTCTTCACTATAAGGATTCTCAAACACTGGAATGGTCTGCCCAAGGCAGTGCTGAAGTCACTGTTCCTGGAGGTGTTTAAGCAGTGTGTGGAGCTGGTGCTTAGGGACATTGTGTCCAGTTTTGGGCTCCCCAATTAGAGAGAGAGACAGGGATATACTGTAGGGAGTCCTATGGAGAACCACAAGGATGATTATGGGACTTGAGCATCTTCCCTATGAGGAGAGACTGAGAGACCTGGAGTTGTTCAGTCTGGAGAAAACTGAGAGGTGATCTGATCAATGTCTATAAATATCAGAGGGGTGAGTGTCAAGTGGAGGGGGGCAATCTCTTTTCAGTGGAGCACAGTAATAAGACAAGGAACAGTGGATACAAACTTGAACATAGAAGGTTTCACCTCAACATGAGGAGAAACCTCTTTACAGTGAGGGTGACAGAGGACTGAAACAGGCTTTGCTATCTAAAAGGAATTTCTCTGCAGTCTTCTCACCCTTTTTGTGGTGAGCTTCCACAGTAGTGGTGTGTGACATGTCCTGGACCAACATGCACATTGTCCTTTCAATAAATTCACCCTGTTGCTACCAGTCACAGCCCTGAGGGGTGCATTTCACCTGTCAGGGGTCAGTAACATAGAAACTGTGAGATGTCTTTGTAATAGTACTTTGACAGCTGGTAAAATAAAGTCCTGTGGACTGAAAATCAGCTTGGCAGAATGAGGGCTAGTGAGTAGTATTGCCAGTGCAGTGTCTCTTCATTCTCCAAGTCAGTGCACTTATCCTGGGAACATGAAAATCTTTTTAGCCTTAGCTGTAGAGCATCCAGATGCTTCACCACTCCTGATGCTCAGATGTGAGGTGTAACACTTTATTGAAGCATTCTAAACTGTCTTCACTCAAAATAAAGTAGTGTTGTCAGTGATCTCTTGGCCCTATTTATGGAGGGGCTCCTAAGTCCTAATACTTTATTCTTCTCTTAATTAATGTTTTTCTTTGTTTTCCTTCAGGATGTAGTGACCTCCCCAGACCACTTGTTTCTTGCTGAGTCTTCTAAGAGGGCTGCCCTTTCCTTTTGTGGTCCTTGGCTATTTCTCCTGAAGCTTCCACCTGTGGACAGGGTTCCTTTTTTTTTAGGTTTTTAACTTCCTCAAATCTTTCTCTGCTCTGGAGAATCATAGAATTGATTTGAAGTGACTTTTATGATTATCCAGTCCAACCATTCTCTAACTCTGCCAAGGCTGATGCTAAAGCGTGTCACTCAGCACCACATTTCTGCCTCTTTGAAACACCTCCAGGGATAGAGATTCAGCTCCTTCTCTGGGGAAGGTGTATCTGGCTCCAGATCTCTCACTCAGAGTTTCAGCCATGACTTCTGTTGTTCTTACTCAGACTGAAGGCATAAAGAGATGTTTCTCCTCATCTTTGATGTTTTACTGTATCTTAAGGGAGTGTTTTGATTGTCTTGAGCTGAATAGTGGTGATGATAGGGTGGTGTGTTCACAGCTAAGAATTAGGGGGAAGAACAATGAGGCGGTACAGTGGGAATCTGTAGTAAACCACCCAACCAGGATAAAGAGGCAGACAAAATACTCTTTAAGCAGCTGGGAGAAGTCTCACAGTATCTAACCCTTGACCACATGTGGGACTCCAGCTTACCTGAGATCTGCTGGAAATACAGTACAGCAGAGAGGAAATAGTCCAGAAGGTTTCTGGAGGGTATGGAAGAGAACTTCCACACACAGCTGGTGAGGAAAAGTGACTGCTGGACCAGTTGATTGCAAACAGAGAAGGATTTGTGGGTGATGAGAAGACTGGAGGGCATTTTGGGCACAGCAGTCACAAACCAGTGGAATTTTCAGTTCTTGGGGAAGTAAGGTAGGGAGCTGCCACCTTGGACTTCCTGTGGGAAGACTTTAAGCTGTTTAGGAGCCTGGTTGACAGAGTCCCTTGGGAGGCAGGCCTGAGGGGCAAAGGAGTCCAGGAAGGCTGGACATTTGATGACCTTAGAGGGCTTTTCCATCTGAAGTGGTTCTATGATTCTGCAGGCAGGGTTACAGTGACAGGTTAAATAGTTGACTCAGCGTCCTGCAACCTAATGCTTACTTTCATAGATTGGTAGAATACCAGGTTGGAAGTGACCTGGTAGATCAAGTCCAAACTCAATGGGAATAGAATAGCCCAGTAGACACCAGTTATTTCAGTTTGAGTTAATTTAGAATCCTCCCTCTGTGATCTTTCAGGTGAATTAATTCCTATGAAGTCTTAGACCTGAGCTGAGTTTGTTAGTGACATTTTTATAGGCATTTGTGCTGGTTTGAGGCTAATTGGAATATTTTCATGAGAGAAATTAGATCACTGGTTGTGAAAAGTAAATAATGATGAATTCTATGTCATTCATTGGTTTGTTGAGAGGGATAAAAACCCAAAATATCAACAATTTTTCCCACTCCACTCTGGTCTGGGACACTGTTCCTATTTGCTTCCTCTTCCCTCTGCTCTAATATCTCTCCTCTAACGTTGGCTAACACATAACAACATAACCTTTGCTGCTTGTTTTGTTTGCCTGCCTGGGAAAGCAGAGGGAGAAAGAGTGAGCAACTTCGAGCCCCTTCTGGGCAGTTTCCTTTGTCTGGGAGGGAGTTTGGATTTCTGTATTATTTCTAAGTTGTATGTAGTTGTAAATGCTTGTAAATTTTGCTTTGCTGTAAATACAGCTTCATCTTCCAAGCTGTCTCAGCTAGTCTGGTAGATTTCAATAGTGAGGGGGGAAGTTCCTAACCCATCACAACATTATATTACCAGTGGTAAACACATAATGGAATTAAATGAAAAATTTCATCCTGTCATTTGCTTACTCTCTAGACTGGCAAATGGATTATTTTTTTTTTTAAAACCTGAATTTCTTCTGTAGAAGGAGAATGACATTGTAGTCTGGACATCTAGGAAGGTTCTCCTCCCCTTCTGCCCTGGTGAGACCACACCTGCAATACTGTGTCCAGTTTTGAGCTCCCCAATTTAAGAGTGGAAGGGATCAGCTGGAGAGAGTCTATCGGAGGCTTATGGGCATGACTGCAAACTTCAACATCTCTCCTGTGAAGAAAGACAGTGAGACCTGGGGCTGTTTAGTCTGGAGAGGAGAAGGCTGAGAGGGAAACTTACCAATGTCTATAAATATCTGAGGCTGGGTGTCAGAATGAAGGTGGCAGGCTCTTTATGGCAGTGTGCAGCAACAGGACAAGGAACAAGAGGTTTAAGCTGGAACACAGGAAGCTCCACCTCAACACAGGGAGACACTGCTTTGTGGTGAGGCTGCTGGAGCCCTGGAGCAGGCTGCCCAGAGAGGTTGTGGAGTTGCCTTCTCCGCAGACTTCCAAAACCTGCCTGAATGTATCACAGTATAGCAAGGTTGGAAGAGACCTCAAAGATCATCAAGTNCTGGACACGCTCAAGCACCTCAATGTCCTTCTTAAATTGAGGGGCCCAGAACTGGACCCAGTACTCAAGGTGTGGCCTAAGCAGTGCAGAGTACAGGGGGAGAATGAGCTCCCTGCTCCTGCTGGCCACACTATTCCTGATGCAGGCCAGGATGCCATTGCGTTCCTGTGTGGGCTGCCCTAAGTGATCCTGCTTTGGCAGGGGGGATGGACTTGATCTCTGGAGGTCCCTTCCAACCCCTACCACTCTGTGATTCCGTTGTTTGTGTTGTTTCAGTGCAGCGGATAGCGCCGGCATTCCCAGTAACCGCTCTGCGTGCTTGTAAAGATTAGTGAGTAATACAGTTCATGGGAAATTTTATGAGCTAAAGTAGATAAGGCTTTGAGATGTTTGTCTTCTGGATGTCTGCTTTAACCTCTAAGCATCCAGTGTGCATCACAGCTTCATCATGTTTTCTCTTTTATTCTTATTGTTCTAGTTCTTCTGTCACGGAAAAGAACATTTTCTTGTATTTATCTTTCCCTCCAACTTGACCCTGTCTCCACTTTGGCATTGGCCACTTGACATTTTTCAGTGCCTTAAACTTTGGAGGCCATGTTCTTATGTTCTTGTTCATGCTATTTTTGCAGTCCAGAATGACTTGCTAGTCGACTTGTTAGAGGGCAGGTATGCCATCCAGAGGGACCTGGACAGGCTGCAGAGCTGTGCCCAGGCCAACCTCATGACATTCAACAAGGCCAAATGTAAGGTCCTGCAGCTGGGTAGGCACAATCCCAAGAACAACTCCAGGCTGGGTGGGGAATGGCTTAGAACAGCCCTGAGGAAAAGGCCCTGGGGGTGTGGGGTGATGAAAAGCTCAAGATGAGGCTGCAGTGTGAGTGCAGCCCAGACAGCAACTGTGTGCTGGGCTGCAGCAAGAGCAGTGTGGGCAGCAGGGCAAGGGAGGGGATTGTGCCCCTTTGCTCTGCTCTCCTCAGACCCCATCTGGAGTCCTGTGTGCAGTTTTGGAGCCCCCAGCACAGGAAGGACACGGAACTGTTGGAGCAGGTCCAGAGAAGGCCATGAAGATGCTNGGCCTTCTCTGGACCCGCTCCAATAGTTCCATGTCCTTCCTGTGCTGGGGGCTCCAGAACTGCACACAGGACTCCAGATGGGGTCTGAGGAGAGCAGAGCAAAGGGGCAGAATCCCCTCCCTTGCCCTGCTGCCCACACTGCTCTTGCTGCAGTCCAGCACTCGGTTGCTGTCTGGGCTGCACTCACACTGCAGCCTCATGTTGAGCTTTTCAGCACCCCAGACTCTCAGGTCCTTTTCCTCAGGGCTGCTCTCAACCATTCTCCACCCAGCCTGGAATTGTTCTTGGGATTGTGCCTATCCAGGTGCAACACCTTACACTTGGTCATGTAGTCCAACACCCTCACAGCAGTCAGCAGGGGCATCCTCAACTACACCAGGTTGCCCAGAGCCCTGTCAAGCCCAATCTTGACGATTTCCAGGGCCCCAACCACCTCCCTGGGCTACTTCTTCCAGCCTGAAAGTACAGTGCAAGGATTAATCTGAGTTTATTATTAATGGAGAATGACTCTGGACCATGAAGATGCACACTCATGTAAGGAACAACCCCTTTCTGAAGGGGACCTACAGGAAGGCTTGGGAGGGACTATTTAGAAGGACAAGGGGCAATGGTTTGAGACTGGAGCAGGGAAGATTTAGGTTGGACATCAGGAGGAATTTCTGCACAGTGAGAGTGGTGAAACACTGGAACAGGTTGCCCAGGGATGTGGTTGAGGCCCTGTCCCTGGAGATGTTAAAAATCAGACTGGATGTGGCCCTGGGCAGCCTGCTCTAGTTGGAGGTGTCCCTGCTGACTGCAGGGGGGTTGGACAAGATGCCCTTCAAGGGTCCCTTCCAACCCAATGCAGTTTGTGAACCTTAACTTACTGTGCATGGAAGCATCTTTACTACTAGTGCTAGTAACTGGTTCGATATGTTTGCTGTATTACTTGTCAGCTTAATCTGTGACTGTTAAAAGTATATAACTTACCATGCCTGTAGCCTGCTGTTGGTTTCTTCTAATGACTTTTGATGGGCAACTGGTTTGTTACTTGTTGATGTAGCTATTTACTGCAAATGGTACACACAGTGGTGGTACCTGCAGAGAGTAAATAAGGAAGTATTTCTATCAGTCAAATGTCTGTGTTGAGCAACTTGGAACTGAGAGGCAGGGGGATGTGGCAGTACTATCATGATGTCATCACAAATTCTCCTGGGGAAATTCCACATTAGATAGTGTTATGTAAACTGAATTCCCCCTCCCTTTTGTTTCGTACACAGGAATGTTTTGGGATTGTGAAAACACGAGTAAATTTGTTTCATGAAATTAACTGTACTGTTTGAAGGAAATGCATACTGTCTAGCCCAGGAAAAGGAGAAAAACAAATGAAGGAAAGGCAATCAATGTTGACTTCATGAGATATTCACACACTCAGCACAAGGAAAGCATAAAGAAAGACATAGGAGTAAAAACAGGATAAAACTCACCACAAAGTTAGTGTATACAAAAGGCAGATCGTGTCTGAATGTTGTATTAACATTGTATGTTATATGGTAACTTGTTTTTTAGGTAAAGAGAGTAAAGTCAGTCTTACACTTGAGCATTTTATAGCATTGGATAAAGACACTCATTAAACTGAAAGAGATGGGGATTTGTATATGAAATGCAAGGTGGGAAAGGGGAAGAGAAATAATCAGCAGTATTAAAAGTCAAACTTGGGGCAAGATTATTAAGAGCAGTTCTTCCAGTTTTAGAATCAGCCTTTTCAATTGCTGTTGTTAAAGGCGTTTGCACAAACAGCAGGGATGTTTGTGGGATCTACAAAGTTGTTGCTACACAGGAAGATCAAGATGTGCAGGAGGAGGTGGATGGTTATGAGGACTAGCATACAAGAAAAGGATGAGACTAGACTAGACTAGCATATAAGACTAGACTAGACTAGCATATAAGAAAAGGATGAGACTAGACTAGAAGGCAGATACGCCATCCAGAGGGACCTGGACAGGCTGCAGAGGTGTGCCCAAGCCAACCTCATGACATTCAGCAAGGCCAAGTGTAAGGTCCTGCATCTGGGTAGGNTGAGGGTGGTGAGACACTGGCACAGGTTGCCCAGGGAGGTTGTGGCTGCTCCCTCCCTGGAGGTGTTGAAGGCCAGGTTGGAGGAGGCCTTGAGTGAGCTGTACTAGTGGGAGGTGTCCCTGCCTATGGCAGGGGGTTGGAACTAGCTGATCCTTGAAGTCCCTTCCAACCTTAGCATTCTATGATTCTATGGCTTTCCCCTCAAAAATGTGAGATTAAGACCACAGACACTGGCAGTACCAACTCTGTTGTCACCTGAGGGTTCCTCAGCTGGAAATCGCCGAACAGGAGTGGTGTCTGGTGCTGTTATTTTGCAACACAATGTAAGAGCTACTGATGTTGTAGAACCCAAGGAGAGGCAGATAGGACATTTAAGCTGTATTGAGCAAGATATTTTTGATAAAGATGAATAAACATTGCTGTTCTAGGGAGCACTGTTAGCATTTCATATTGGCTACCATTCTTGACTGTTACAGTTAAGAACAGTGAGAAGTATAAGGAAGGGCTGTGAAGGATCATCAGGTTCTTTCCAGTGAGGGTGGTGAGACACTGGCACAGGTTGCCCAGGGAGGTTGTGGCTGCTCCCTCCCTGGAGGTGTTGAAGGCCAGGTTGGAGGAGGCCTTGAGTGACCTGTCCTAGTGGGAGGTGTCCCTGCCTATGGCAGGGGGTTGGAACTAGATTATCCTTGAGGTCCCTTCCAACCTTACCATTCTATGATTCTACGATAGTGGGAAGCCTTTTATGCAGAAGACTTGCAGAACAAAGGTTGAGAGGGAATGGGAAAGCTCACCTTGGAGGGTGAACAAAACAAAAAACCAAACGAGCTGTGTGAGTTAAAGGACAGTATTGATACAAAACAAAATGTAAAAGTATAGGATGAGAGAAAAGGGTTAGGATGAGAGGAAATGGCCTCAAGTTGCACCAGGGGAGGATTAAGTTGGATATGAGAAAAAGCATCTTCATTGCAAGGGTTCTCAACCACTGGAACAGGCTCCCAAGAGGGGAGTTGAATCCCCATCCCTGAAGGTGTTACAAAGAGGCAGTGATGTGGTGCTGAGGGCCATGGTTTAGCCCCAGCCTTGGTAGAGTTAGAGAATGGTTGACTTGGATGATCTTAAACATCTTTTCCAACCAAAGTGACTCTGTGATAGTCAAGCTGAACATTAGGAGATCCCAAAGTATCAAATCTACTTCTAGATCATCTGCCCAGCAAAAACATTGGAAGTAATCCAATTTGTTTTCTGACAGACCTTAACGGATAGAGAGGGCTACATTATTACAGTTGTCTGCAACTCAGGGAGGGTCCTGGACAGGTTGGAGAAGTGGGCTGAGGATAATCTCACGAGGTTCAACAAGGCAAAGTGCAAGGTCTTGCACCTAGGTCAGGGCAACTCTTGATATACATCCAGACTGGGAGGTGATGAGATTGAAGGTAGCCCTGCAGAAAAGGATTTGGGGTGCTGATGGACAAGAAGCTGAACATGAGCCAAGCAAGGGGCACTTATAGCCTAGAAGGCAAATGAAGGCCTGGGCTGCATCAAAAGCAATATGGCCAGCAGATGGAGAGAGGTGATTCTGCCCCTCTGCTCCAGTCAGACCCCACCTGGAATACTGTGTCCAGCTCTGGGTCCCCAACAGAGAAGCATATTGACCTGATGGAGCAGGTCCAGAGGAGGGACACAAAAATGATCAGGGGGTTGGAGCACCTCTGCTATGAGGACAGACTGAGGGAACTGAGGTTTGTTCAGCCTGGAGAGGAGAAGGCTCTTGGGGAGACCTTCCAGTGCCTGAAGGGGACCTACAAGAAAGCTGCAGAGGGACTCTTTATAAAGGCTTTCAGTAATGGAATGAGGGGCAGTGGTTTGAAAGGAGAGAAGGACAGATTTAGATTGGATGTTAGGAACAAGGTCTGCACCATGAGGGTGGTGGAACACTGGAACAGGTTGCCCAGAGACACAGTTGAGGCCCCATCCCTGAAGATATTCAAGGTCAGGCTTGACAAGACTCTGATGAATCTCATCTAGTGCAGGCTGCCCCTGCTGAGTGCAGGGGTTTTGGACTGGATGACCTGTGGAGATCCCTTCCAGCCAAAAGCTTTCTATGGTTCTATAATTTGAAATAGAGAAGTCTTGGGGTTTCCAGGAAGCCTCTTTTCTCAATATTAAAAAAAAAAGAGAAATATTAAAGTAACAGCTGCTTTTGACTCTCTGTTAACATGTTTCCATCACATGCTTATTCTTTACAATTCTTACAGAGTCAATTAAACATTCTGTTGCTTAAGGGTTTTTCTACAACTAGGTAAAAATTGGTTTCATAAACTGATCATATCAAATATTACATAGAAAAAAAAATTAAGTCATTCAGAATGAATGGCTTTAGTTTTAAAGATTTGGACTATAGTTTAAACCAGACTTTTGAATGAAGGGTAATCTCAGGGGAGCCCAGCACTGAGAAGTGATTACAGTAAGAGGCTGTATGAATAAATCAGCTGAATGGGCATTTCAGAAAATCATCTTTCTGTCTCATAAGGTATGTCTGTGTCTAAAGGTGATAGGCAGTGCCACATCTTGCTCACTTTGCAGTAACAATGATTTTGGAGAAGGTGAAAGTAATCTAAAAGAGGAGAGCCAAGCTGAGTCAGGGATAATGAGCTGTGCTTCTCAGGAGTACTTCGAAAAGAGAGCCTCTTTCTTCCCAGGTGGTGGTGTGGACCTGCTGACAGAACCAAAGGGTGGAAAGAACCAAAAGGAGAAGAAAAGTGCCTGTGCTGGATGTTTCCTTCTTCAAAACATAGAACTCACATCTGTTAGGAATGCACATGGCTAATGGACTGCGTAGAAAAATAGGGCATGGCTAGGGAACAGCTGCACTCAGCAACTTGCTCCCCTAGAGAAATCCCAAATGTTACAGAGAAAAAAAAGTTGTTCACAACAAATGCAGTTTCTTACTCCCTTGCATTGTCTGCACCTCTGTCCCTCCACTCAGAGCTCACAGCACTTTTTCTCCATCCCTTCACTCTCAGAGCTCACAGCATTTTCTCTCTGTCCCTCTACTCTCGGAGCTCACAGCATTTTCTCTCTGTCCCTCTACTCTCGGAGCTCACAGCATTTTCTCTCTGTCCCTCTACTCTCGGAGCTCACAGCATTTTTTTCTCCATCCATCCCTCCACTCTGCTCACAGCATTTTTTCTCCATCCATCCCTCCACTCTCAGAGCTCACAGCATTTTCCTGGTTAAGCAGTGTCAGCAGGGCTGCCAGTTTGATGGAGGTGGTATGGGAAGGGAGCCAGAGGGAAAAAGTGCAGAGAATGACCCTTTCAGCACAGAGCTGAGTTCTGAAGAATGACTTTTCTGTACCACGTCGTATCTTGTATTTTAGTGGTACTCACCTTGGTCAAAATGGTCCCTCTTCACTTTGCATTATGAAATGGGACTAGAGTGTAACTTCCTACAATATTTGTGTAATGGGGAAGTAATTTGGTTTATTAGAGGTGAGTTTTTTTACATAGGTGAAGGATACATTGGCCATTAGAATTTAGCCCAAACCTGACTGGTGTTTTTAACAGTGAAAAAGGAGGCTGAATCTAAATGAACTTCCTGGTTTCTGTGAGCTGAAGCTTGATATTTCCCCCCACCCCCTTCTAAGAATAAAAGCATTTCTCAGCAACATTTATACCATTGAGGAATCCAGAGAAATGCAGTATAAACACATAATGTACATGCTAATGCTTTATTTGTCTTTGTGTGTGTTGATTTGATGGCCAAAAAGGAAGAGGCCCCAAGGGCTCCTTAGTATGCAATTAATATTTTGGCTAGAAAAGCAGCAGATTGTTTCAGTATGCTTACATGTTATGACATCATATTCCAGTAAAATTATAATGAACAGAATTTTTGTTTGTCTCTGTGGCAAACCAAAATGAGTTTTCTAATTGTCAACAGACCTTGGTGATTTATTTAATTATAGTGGCGCCCGCTCACACCAACTTAGTTAAGGTCTGTCAGCATTTCTGTTATGAACCCCTATTTTTAGGGATTTATAACTAGTTGTAAATAGTTACTTGTTGCTGAAACTTGGCATTCAAGGTCACAGTCATAGAGCAAATATCCTTTTTTCCAGGTTGACTATTCCAAAGTGATACCAATGGCAGTAGGTAACAAGTAGAGATTCAATGCCATGAAACTTAAAGGGGATGAAGAGATCCTGCTTTCCACACCTATTATGTCATAGAATCATAGAATGATTTGGTCATCCCAAGGTCATCTAATCAAATCCCCCTGCAGTAAACAAGGACATCCTCCACTACATCAGGTTGCTAAGAGCCTTGTTGAGCCTGACCTTCAATTAATCTCCAGGGATGGAGCCTCAACTCCCTCCCTGGGCAACCTGTCCCAGTGTCCCACCGCCCTCATGGTGCAGAGCTTGTTGCTAGCATCCAATCTAAATCTTCTCTTCTCTAATTTCAAACCATTGCCCCTTGTCCTATTACTGCAGGCCTTTGTAAACAGTCTCTCTACAGCCTTCTTGTAGGCCCCTTTCAGGTACTGAAAGGATACTATTAGGTCTCTCTAGAGCCTTGTTTTCGCTGGGCTGAGCAACTCCAGCTACCTCAGCTTGTCCTCATAGCAGAGGTGCTCCAGCCCTCTGATCATCCTCCTGGCCCTTCTCTGGACCCACTCCGTCATGTCCATGGCCATCTTGTGTTGAGAGCTCCATAGATGGACACTGGAATCTTAAATGTCCAGAAGAGCCGGGTGAAAACTGACTGATTTTTAAAGTAGTATCCTTTATCACTTTTTCTTTTTTTATTTTCTTCCAGTTGAATGCATCATTTCATGTGTCTGCTTGTTGTCTTTTATTCAAGTAATCTTCTGCCATTTGGCTGTATCTGGCAGCTTAGGTTCTGCTTGAGTGTACCATAATCACCCAGGAATACATTTACCTAAGGGTTTTCTCCAGAAGAAGATCTTAGCCTTTGTGGCTGCTATGCAGAATGCAGGGAGGTGGATGTTCTTTAAATGTAGGTAGTTATAAAGCTTACAGAAATCTAACGAGNCTATTGACAAGGTCTTGTAATGACAGGACAAGGGGCAATGGGTTTGAACTGGCAGAGGAGAGATTTAGACTGGATGTTAGGAGGAAGTTCTTTACAGTGAGGGTGGTGAGACAGTGGCACAGGTTGCCCAGGGAGGTTGTAGCTGCTCCCTCCCTGGAGGTGTTGAAGGCCAGGTTGGAGGTTGGTAACTCAGATGTAATATCTTGGGAAGGTTTGTTAGTGATCAGTAACAGAAAGGATCTTTTAACCTTTCATGGGGTTGTTCCTTACATGAGTGTGCATCTTCAGGGTCCAGAGTCATTCTCTATTAATAATAAACTCAGATGAATCCTTGCACTGTGCTTTCAGGCTGGAAGAGGTTGCCCAGGGAGGTGGTTGGGGCTCTGGAGATAGTCAAGATGGGGCTCGACAGGGCTCTGGGCAACCTGATGTAGTTGAGGATGCCCCTGCTGACTGCTGTGGGGGTGTTGGACTACATGACCTTCAGAGATCCCTCCCAACCCAGACCATTCTGTGATTCTATGATTACTTTTAAGGTATTTGTTAATAGGATCTCTGTGCTCACCACTGAAAAAGGAGGATGTTTTGTTTTGATTTGCCATGCTCTGTGTTGTAGAGAAGCTAGTATCCTCCCAGGATTAGCCCATTTTCTGGGGATATCAGGTGCTCCTTTGCACTTCCCTGGCAGCTTTCATACTGTCAGTGCCCTGTTAACTCTGCTTGAGGCCAAGCAGAACAAGAATAGTTTAATCAAAACCATGCAAAAGCTTAATCATTCTGCCAGTGCCAAAGAGCTGCATGAGGCTCTAGAGCCACGGGCTGAATATCATTTTTCCATATTATCACATAAATAGCTCCCCAGACACTCTTTAAAAGAAAAGGTGGGGGTGGGGAGAGGAGAGAAAAAGAGAGGAACTGTTGTAGGACCTGAGTGTATAAAGTGGATTAAGGTTTGTGTGCTTTCCTCCTTGCAAGGTAGGTCTGATGGACCTCTGATGGATGTTGCTTTTTCCTTAAATCTGGGTAGCTGTGAACAGCACTACCATGTTTCTTAAACCAGGACTGTGAAGCAGTGAGGTGAGATGTGCTATCCAGGGGCTGACTGCTTTTGCATGACAGAGCTTATCCTCTCCTCCTATGCTGCAGCTCATGGAGGCAGCCTGCAGATACTCTATCTCTAGATCCTCCAGATCCTCTAGATCCTCCGAATCCTCTAGATCCCCCTTCTAGGATGGGGATGGAGACAACCATCTGTGATCCTGACCTGCTGTGCAAGGAGGTTTGGTTCTTACCAAGTGCTGGGATTGGGACATTGTGGATAGACTGTAAAGGGTTGCCTGTTCCTCATGTTATTGCCTACTACTGCTCTTCATTGTGGGCACCAATGGTACTCTAAGGGGGCATATGCAGCACACAGGCAGTACTTTGGTGATTTGATTTTTACAACATGATCAGGGTTTGGAAGAGAAGGAATCCACCTGAGCGAGTGGGGTAAGCATCTTTATCAACAAGTTGGCTAATCCTATCAGGAGAGCTTTAATGTGATGGAGAGTAGACTAAAACCAAGAACGGAAGTGATAGACCAAGTCAGTGTGCAAAGACTGAAGGGTGAGGTTGCCAACAGAGAAACAGGGCTGAAGGGGTCCCACACCAAGTGTATGCATACATGTAGGGGAGATCCTACAGGACAGCATGATGGGAGAAGTCTTTATGTGCTATCTGGGACATCAGTACACTTGAGTTCTTATCTGAAGTGTCAGTACACCAGCATGGAGAATGAACAGGAAGAGTAAGAAGTCTTTGTGCAGCTGTTGCAGGGCTACGGCCTCTCTGGAGTCACAGAGACTTGCTGGCATGACTTATAGAACACAGTGCTGCAGTTAATGCTTACAGGGTCTTTAGGAAGTACAGACCAGGATGTCAAGGTCAGAGTGGTGTTCTNTCAGCAAGCCTATGAGTGAACTAGACATCACCAGTGTTTTATTTTCACAGCCTATAATATAATTTTCTCCATTAAAACATTCCAGTTAGCCTCAAACCAGCATAGTGTGAGAGAGCAGTGGGGTGCATGGAGCTCTCCCTGGCAATGAGTGATAAGGCAGCTGACAGCTTATGGGTCAGAGCTGAGGGGCATGCCAGTGTGTGCCAGATTATGCTGAGTGTCTCCCACAGAGGCGAGGTCTTTTTCAGGTAACTGAAAGAAAGTTCTCATGAGAAAATTGAACTACC
Organism: Ramphastos sulfuratus; assembly: GCA_013399055.1. Taxonomy (NCBI): domain Eukaryota; kingdom Metazoa; phylum Chordata; class Aves; order Piciformes; family Ramphastidae; genus Ramphastos; species Ramphastos sulfuratus. The sequence goes on along the minus strand of WBNM01019240.1, from coordinate 25,681 downwards.
CCTGTATGTGTTGGAAGGCATCACAGCAGGGCTCAACCAATCCAGGAGTTCTCTGGAGTGCCTGAGTGAGTGACAACTTCCTGACATGGACAACTGAGGAATCACTGAGGATGGGGACTCCTGCTGGAGCTCACAGAGTCACAGAATAGTATCTGGTTATCCAGAGGGACCTTGACGTGCAGAAGTAGATGGACAGTAGCAAATCCCTGTACCTGGACAGTAATAATTCCATACATCACAACACAAGAGAGGCCAATTGGCTGCAAAGGAGCTTTGCAGAAAGGGGGCCTACAGGAAGGCTGGGGAGGGATTATTTACAAGGTCTTTCAATGACAGGACAAGGGGCAATGGGTTTGAACTGGCAGAGGGGAGATTGAAACTGGATGTTAGGAGGAAGTTCTTTACAGTGAGGGTGGTGAGACACTGGCACAGGTTGCCCAGGGAGGTTGTGGCTGCTCCCTCCCTGGAGTTGTTCAAGGCCAGGTTGGAGGAGGCCTTGAGTGACCTGTACTAGTGGCAGGTGTCCTTGCCTATGGCAGGGGGTTGGAACTAGCTGATCCTTGAAGTCCCTTCCAACCTTACCATTCTATGATTCTATGATTCTGTGACCTGGGGATCTAACTAGCCAGGAGAAGACTCAGGGGATCTTAACCAATTTGTATAAAATACATGAAAGGGATAAATAAAGAATCACAGAATGTTAGAGGTTGTAAGCAACCTCCAGAGATCATCCAGTCCAACCCCCCTGTCAAAGCAGGGTCACCCAGGGTAGTCCACACAGGAATGCATCTAGGTAGGTTTTGAAAGTCTCCAGAGTAGGTGCTTTGTCACCCTCGCTGTAAAGAAATTTCTCCTCGTGTTGAGCTGAAACCTTCTGTGTTCAACTTTGCATCCATTTTCCTTGTCTTATTGCTGTGCACCACCAAAAAGAGATTGGACCCCTCCACTTGACACCCACCCCTCTGATATTTTTAGACACAGATCAGATCAGATCAGTCTTCTCCAGACTAAACAGCCCCAGGTTTCTCAGTCTCTCTTCATAGGGGAGATGCTCAAGTCCCACAGTCATCCTCGTGGCTCACTGCTGCACTCTCTTCAGCAGATCCCTGTCTCTTTTGAATTGGGGAGCCCAAAACTGGACACAGTACTCCAGAAGTGGTCTCACCAGGGCAGAGTAGATGGAGATAAGAACCTCCTGAGACCTGCTGGACGCAGGTGGAGCCAGTCTCTTTTTGGTGGTATCCAGGGAAAAAAGAGGCACAAACTGAAACAGAGGAAATTCCATGTAACCGTCAGAAAATCCTTTTTTACTGTGTGGGTGGTCAAACACCAGAGCAGATTGCCAGACAGGTTGTTGAATCAACCACCCTTGGAGATCCTGAAAACCCAACAGGAAGTGTCCCTGAGCAGCCTGCTCTGACTTGACCTGCTTTGATCAGGCGAATTGGACTAGGGGATCTCCAGAGGTCACTTCCCATCTCAACTGTTGTGTGTTACTGTGATAAACTAAGGAAAGGTTTCCAGAGTAGTGGTGTAGAGGAGCCACGGACAATTTTCATTGTCAGTATTCCCTAAAACAATGTTGCAAACTAAGTAAAACCACTAAATCCAAAGGAGTTGTTGATGTAGGAGGCATTTTATTTAATCTCATTAAGTGAAGGGAAAGGGTGAGATTCTACCTTTCACTTGACAAACTACTATTCTTTTTTTTGAGGTGAACCTCAGTGAAACCACAGCACATTTTTTATTGTGGGTTTTCTCGTATCGATGATGTCTCAGTATTGTGTTTGTACCTTTTAGAGGCAGAGGGTGAATGCTATAGGTCAGGAGCAATGAAGGGCACTGTGGAGTGGGGTAGAAATTAACATTCTTGAGCTGTTTCTTGGTTTGACAGCTGCCTTTTTAAAGAATAGCATCACAGTGTTTGGATTTCATTATGCATAAAGGACATTTGTAAGATTCTTCCAAAAAAAAGTGGTCAAACCCTGGAAAGGGTTGCCCAGAGAAGTTGTGGAATCTTCATCCTTGCAGAGATCCAAATACCCTGGCCAGTGTAACTTCAGAGTTGACCCTGCTTTGGGTGCAGCATTGCACCAGGTAACTTCCAAGAGCCTTTCCAACCTGAGTGATTCTATAATTTGATGAAAATGTTGCATAAGCACATGCATTTCCAGGCCTTAATAATTCCCTATAACTCTGTTAAACTGTAAACAGGGAAGCAAAGTAAACACCTACAGTTTGTCTGTCATAAAGGCAACTGAGCTCACCCCTCCAAGGCCCTATAGCCCAGAGACTCCTTGGAGCCAGTGTTCTGGTTTTGCTCTTTCCATATAAATGTGTTTTTGGAATTAGGTACACAGTTCAGGGATGCTGAGACTGGAGCTCTTACTCACACTTGCTTGGATTTGAAGCGTGCTGCTGTCTGAAACCTTTTTTATTTTGGTTTTATAGTTGAAACAAATCAGTTCCAATTTAGTGAAAAGTCAGAAAGTCTTCACACAACAACAACAGCAAAAAAAATCCTATCAAGAGATGAAAATGGAGAGGGCATGCTTTATTAATAAGGAGCCTTCAAGTGGAAGGAGGAAACCATAGTGCTTGGTGATGTTTCTGAGTGATTCTAGTTTTGCTGCAGTGGGGCATGCTTTTGGAATCCTGGCCTTTTTTATGTTGCCATTAAGTATGTTCAAGTTATTTGTCATACATGACAGGTCTGTGTTTTTCCAAGGACTCCATCTCCAGTGTGTTAGAAAAGCCTTTGTTTGAGGAAGACTGGGCTGCAGAGCAAAGAGTGTGAGGAACATTTCCTCACCTGTGTAGAACATGATCAGATGGCTTTTTGGAAATGCTCCCTCAAAACATTATAATTTTAATGGTGATTCTAACTAATTATCTCTGCTGAATTGCTTTTTCTGAGCCTGGAAGGTTGTGAAATACTCATTTTCTCTAGAATTGCTTACATGGACAAGCTCCTCTGTTGCCACAGTGCTGTGACAGGACTTCCCAGGCCCAAGCATGCCATTACATGCTTTTCTTCATTTGCTGCTAGCAAGAGGCAGGTTTCAGGGCAGGGCAACCCNGGCCTTCAACATCTCCAGGGAGGGAGCAGCCACAGTCTCCCTGGGCAACCTGTGCCAGTGTCTCCCCACCCTCACTGCAAACAACTTCCTCCTAACATCCAGTCTAAATCTCCCCTCTGCCAGTTCAAATCCATTGCTCCTTGTCCTGTCATTGCAAGACCTTGTCAATAGTCCTTCCCCATGCTTGGATAAACTGTGCCATTATGTTTGGAAACTTTTCTGCAGTAAAGAAAAAGGGAAAACAATGTGTTGGTGATCGTTGCTTTTCTTTCAGTGCTCAGAAAATGTGTGGCTATTATGGTGTTGGAAAAGAGCTTCTCCTTACTCTCTCTTATGCTTTTGGAAGTGAACTCCTTATCTGCAACAACAATTCTAATACTTGAACTTTAAAAAGAGGATAATAGTACACTGTCCAGCTCTGCCATCTGGCTTCAGGTTTCAGTGAGAGACCTCACAAGCCCTCTTCCTCTACACCACTTGCCTGGGGGACAGGGGTTGTCTCCTAGGTATGGCTTCCACTAAGCTTTCACTTCTCCTTAGTCTCAGTCTTAAGAATCAAACCAAGGATAGAGTGGAGCTAGGCTGTTGGACTTGAAGTATAGTAGAGCTTCTTGAGTACCAGGAAGATGGAACCAGGCTCTTCTCAGTGATGCCCAATGACAGGACGAGGGGCAACAGGTGGAAGCTGAGGCAGACAAAGTTTCCTTTAAACATGAGGAGGAATTTTTTCCCTGTGAGGGTAACAGAACCCTGGAACAGGCTGCCCAGGGGGTTTGTGGAGTCTCCCTCTTTGGAGATATTGCCTGCCTATGGCAGGGGGTTGGAACTAGATGATCCCTGAGGTCCCTTCCAACCTTACCATTCTGATTCTATGACTCTGATATTGAAAACCCGCCTGGACATGTTCCTGTGTGATCTGGTCTAGGCGATCCTGCTCTGACAGGGGGGTTGGTCTGGATGAGCTTTGGAGGTCCCTTCCAGCTCCTGACATTCTGTGATTCTTGNAAAAAGGGAAAACAATGTGTTGGTGATCGTTGCTTTTCTTTCAGTGCTCAGAAAATGTGTGGCTATTATGGTGTTGGAAAAGAGCTTCTCCTTACTCTCTCTTATGCTTTTGGAAGTGAACTCCTTATCTGCAACAACAATTCTAATACTTGAACTTTAAAAAGAGGATAATAGTACACTGTCCAGCTCTGCCATCTGGCTTCAGGTTTCAGTGAGAGACCTCACAAGCCCTCTTCCTCTACACCACTTGCCTGGGGGACAGGGGTTGTCTCCTAGGTATGGCTTCCACTAAGCTTTCACTTCTCCTTAGTCTCAGTCTTAAGAATCAAACCAAGGATAGAGTGGAGCTAGGCTGTTGGACTTGAAGTATAGTAGAGCTTCTTGAGTACCAGGAAGATGGAACCAGGCTCTTCTCAGTGATGCCCAATGACAGGACGAGGGGCAACAGGTGGAAGCTGAGGCAGACAAAGTTTCCTTTAAACATGAGGAGGAATTTTTTCCCTGTGAGGGTAACAGAACCCTGGAACAGGCTGCCCAGGGGGTTTGTGGAGTCTCCCTCTTTGGAGATATTGCCTGCCTATGGCAGGGGGTTGGAACTAGATGATCCCTGAGGTCCCTTCCAACCTTACCATTCTGATTCTATGACTCTGATATTGAAAACCCGCCTGGACATGTTCCTGTGTGATCTGGTCTAGGCGATCCTGCTCTGACAGGGGGGTTGGTCTGGATGAGCTTTGGAGGTCCCTTCCAGCTCCTGACATTCTGTGATTCTTGCAGAGCCCTGCAGTTGTGGTTGAAGAGCTGGTTTGCACATAGGAGCTGCTGTCAGAGTTACTGACAGCCTTTGCCGAGGAACAGTCCATGTATTTGCTGAGGAACAGTCCATGAGTGTGAAGTCATACACAGAAAAGATGTTTTATCCTTAACTACTGCTCTGTATTACATAAAATTGATGGTTAAAATTCTTAACTTTTTTTTTTTTCTCTTCCATGGATTCTCTCCAGGTATCACTGCCCAGTGCCTAAAATATTCTATGTCCAATTAACTGTTGGCAACAGTGAGTTTTTTGGTGAAGGAAAGACTCGTCAAGCTGCTAGACATAATGCTGCAATGAAGGCCCTTCAAGCTCTCCAGAATGAGCCTATTCCAGAAAAAATACCTCAGGTTTGTGTTTCTGAAAACTGTTCCTAACCTTCACATTAATATACCACACTGGATAAATTAATGTCCAGTTTTTTCCATCTTTCAGTCTTTATTTTTGCCTCAGTAAGTAGAGAAGTAATACTAACAGATCTTTAGAGTTGTTTCTTTGTAATAACACCTCAACATGAAATTGGGCAACCAAGCAGGCATTTTAAAGGTGGGGTGATTAAGTGAAAAATAAAAATGGAAAATAAAATAATTGAGGTTATACCAAACATGGAGAAAGTTTTTGTTTAATCAGTAGTTTCATAGACATGAATTATTGATCTTAAAGTGTGTTGTGGCATGAATGTGATCTGTACAGTTAAAATTGCTTATCCTCAATGTACCTGAAAACCTAGTGGAGTTCACTGACAGCTTCTCATCACATCTGGTAGTTTTAGGCTTTTAATACCTTTTTTAATTGCTGACTTTCTCCCTGCTGTGTTTGCAAGTGGTGTATATTGCTACTTAAAAATGTTGTGTCATGCTTTAAAAAATACTTAACAGAAAAAATATTCTCAGAATAGCCTTTGCAAGGTGAAAGGACAAACACAGGGAAATTTCCCAGTCAAACAAGCCAAGGTAAATGCACAAGGAGACAATATTTTTATTTTCTGAGTATCTTAAGGGGACCTACAAGAAAGCCGTGGAGGGACTTTCTAGGATGTTGGGTAGTGATAGGACTAGTGGAAACAGAACAAAGCTAGAAATGGGTAGATTCAGACTGGATGTTAGGAAAAAGTTCTTCAGAATGAGGGTGGTGAGACCCTGGAAGAGGTTGCCCAGGGAGGTGGTGGACATCCCATCCCTGGAGGTGTTTAAGGCCAGGCTGGATGAGGCTCTGGACAGCCTGATCTAGTGTGAGGTGTCCCTGCCCATGGCAGGGGGGTTGGAACTGGCTGATCCTTGTGGTCCCTTCCAACCCTGACTGATTCTATGAAACCTCTTAAACTCTTGTGGGCACAAAACATCATTATCAGTACCTTCAGTGTCTTGTGTGGTAGTTTTGATCTGGTTTTGAAGAATGGAGATAATTTTCTGTATTAAAATCTTTGTACTTTCTGCTTCACCCTGCATCTACATCCTCCTTTTGATGCAAAGACAGTGTGACTCATCCTTTTGTTTTGTTACATTATTTTTCTGGGTCATGAAATTATCTTCAAAACCACTTACTAAGATAAATATTTTATTTTTTAAAATTCAAAAGGCTATTAGAAAAGAATATGTAAAGTCTTAAGAGAAATCTCTGTTTCTTCTCTCATTATTTCCCTTCTTTTCTCTTTTGGTTTTCAGTCAAATGTATCGGTTGATAGTGAATCCTTAGTGCAAACCTGAGTGGGAATCTTACGGTGTTGAAACAGATTTTTAGCTCAATATTTTTGAAGCTTCTGTTTAATATTGTATTTTATCAAAAGAATCCTTGAATCCAAGATATCCATTCATCAGAGTGGAACTTAAACCACTAAGTACATAGAATAATAAGTAGCAACCAGAAGTAATTAATATATATAAGTAATAGAGATACATACCTGGTTTAGGTACTGAGTTTTCATGGTGTACATATGGAATTTACCTAGCAAAAGTGATAAAATCTCTAATTAAAATCTCTAAAAATCTCTTTAAAAAATCTCTAATATCCTTGCCTAATTCAGTTCTGGTGCCCTCAGTATAAGAGGGACATGGAACTGTTGGAGCAGGTCCAAAGGAGGCCATCAGAGGACTGGAGCACCTCCTCTATGGGGACAGAGACTTGGGGCTGTTCAACCTGGAGAAGGTTCTGGAGACACCTTAGAATAGCCTTCCAGTACCTGAAGGGGGGCTACAGGAGAGCTGGGGAGGGACTTTTTTACAAGGGCTTGTAGTGACATGACAAGAGGGAATGTATTGAAACTGGAGAAGTATAGATTTAGACTGACGATTAAGAAGTCGTCCCTTACAGTGAGGGTAGTGAGACACTGGCACAGGTTGCCCAGAGAGGTTGTGGCTGCTCTCTCCCTGGAAGTGTTTAAGGCCAGGCTGGATGAGACCTTGAGCAGCCTGGTCTAATGGAAGGTGCCCCCCCAAGGCACGGGGTTTGAAAGTATTTGATCTTTAAGGCCCCTTCCAACCCAAACCTGTTCAGTGTCCCTTTACACCAGTGCCTCTTAGTACGTTGTCATGGCAAACTAAGTTTCCTAAGTTCTTGCAGCACTAAATCCTTTAGTGTTGCCTGTCTCATGTCTTATTAAAGCAACTTCATTCTTCTCCACCATAAGTTATAGATGTAAATGGAATCGAGTTCACAGTTAGGCATGAGAAAAATGGGCTAGACTTGTCAGGAGGCAATACCATGGATCTGAGCGGAGACGTTCTCATAGTATTTGCAGGTCTGATGGGGACACTGTTTCTGGTGCAGCACCTGAGGTCCACTCAGGATCCTATAGAATCTCAATAGCAGACCACTATGGGTAGGAGACCAAATAAAGTCCTTAAACAGGAAAATATCTGTCATTTGATCATGCTGAGGGTAAAGGGAGGTATTTGTGGACTATTCACAAGGAAATATCTGTATCACTTCACGGGTTAGAGTTGTAGATGACTTAGAGCGGTAGCACTGTGCTGTTGCACTATGTTGTGCTGGAGCTGCATGGTGTGGAGCCAATCATAGAATCAGCCATGTTGGAAGACACCTCCAAGATCATCCAGCCCAACCTATCACCCAGCCCTATCCAATCAACTAGACCATGGCACTAAATGCCTCATCCACTCTTTTCTTGAACACCTCCAGGGACAGCGACTCCACCACCTCCCTGAGCAGCCCATTCCAATGCCAATCACTCCCTCTCTCTCAAGAACTTCGTCCTAATATCTAGCCTATACCTCCCCTGGCACAAGTTAAGACTATGTCCTCTTGTTCTGTTGCTGGTTGCCTGGAAGAAGAGACCAACCTCACCTGGCTACAACCTCCCTTCAGGTAGTTGTAGACAGCAATGAGGTCATCCCTGAGCCTCCTCTTCTGCAGGCTGCACACCCCCAGTTCCCTCAACCTCTCCTCACAGGGCTGTGCTCCAGGCCCCTCACTCACCAGCTTCATTGCCCTTCTCTGGACACATTCCAGTACCTCAACATCTCTCTTGAATTGAGTGGTTTCCCAGAGAACTGGGGGTTGGCTGCAGTAGAATTTAAGGGCTTTGTGATAGCAAGGTTCAAGCTCCTCCCTGCTGCTGGTCATGTGAAATGCACACAGTCTTTCTATGCAGTTGTGAGATGTGCCTGCAGCATGGGACTTGGTCCTGCTCAGTAAAACTGTGCTGCCTTCAGAACTGACCTGCTTGGGTCAGCCATGAACCATTCTTGTGGATCAGAGCCAATACACATTGGAGTCTTGCTGACCTCAAATACGTGACTAGATTGAGCTGCTTTCTTCCCTCATCACTGCCACTGTTCTTCCAAGGAAAGCAAGAGAGAGGAGCAAGGACATCCCTGCTGGTACTGATCTAGCCCTGTGTCCCATTGGTAACTCAGTGAATTCCACTGCAGTGGGACCCATGCAAATACAGAGCTTTACCTTTTGGTGTCTTCATAACTATGTTTCCTTAATGCAACCTTCTAACATATTCTTCTTTAATTTCAAGATACCCTAATTTTCCAAAACTTAATTAAGGATAAAAATCTTGAATTCCTACTAAACCACTGAAGAAGAGCACTGTCATCTTCATTGTGCAGGCAGGCAGAAGAGCGTAAAGGTGAGCAGAAACAAGAAGCGATCAGCAAACAGGGCAGGGTTACAGAGGAATGTGAACCTGCCTGCCTCAAAGAACCATTGTGTGCCTGCCAAAGCACCTCTGCTGCTTCATAGAGGCTCAGAAAGGCCTTACTCTTAAAGTGTCAGTTGTGGAATGAGGATCAAATTTAGATCCAAAGTACATGAGACACTCCTGAACGTATTTTATCTTCCTTAGGGAACTCCTATGACTAAGGCATGAAACTTTATTGCTCAGTACTGAGGTCTAAGCCATCAAGTCTATGACTGTTCATATTCTCCAGTCATGCTTAGGCTATCAACTGTGTTTGGTGGAAAAAACTGCAGGGAGTTAAACTGTAAAGGCAGTTGGGAATTTTCTGGACTGATGCTTTTGTGTTAACCAAGAATTGTTAAACATCAATTTCCACATGAAAATACATATCTGGTTAAACTAGAAAATAGCTGAGAAACCTAAATGTTTTTGACTAAAAGGCTTGGTGACAGTCCAGATGACTTTGTATTATTTTATGAAAATTATGCCACTGATTGCCCATTGGAATGGGCTGCCCAGGGAGGTGGTGGAGTCACCATCCCTGGAGGTGTTTAAAAGGAGGCTGGATGAGGCACTTAGTGACATGGTTTAGTTAATTAGAAGGGCTAGGTGATAAGTTGGACTCTATGCTCTTAGAGGTCTTTTCCAGCCTGGTTAATTCTGTGATTATTCCCCATTTCAAAGATAGTTTGCAAAATATTTCTTCTAGTTTCAGTGAGGGTGATGAGGCATTGGAACAGGTTGCCCAGGGAGGTTGTGGCTGCTCCCTCCCTGGAGGTGTTCAAGGCCAGGTTGGAGGAGGCCTTGAGTGAGCTGTGCTAGTGGGAGGTGTCCCTGCCTATGGCAGGGGGTTGGAACTAGATGATCCTTGAGGTCTCCTTCCAACCTTACCATTCTATGACTCTATGATTCTGTGATTCACTTAGCTTCATTTTCTGCCTGTTTGGTATTGTCTTTGCTAAATATAACAAACAGATATAAAAAAAATCTCTCCCCTGTGTTGATTTATAGATTTACAGGTTTTAACTAATTTTGACTTTTTACAGAACTGAATTTATCTGTAGTGTCTGTGTCCATTTTTTTTAACTAATCAGGAGTTCATCCCTATGGCTTAGTGGTCAGCTTTTCAGATTCATAGATTCATAGAATGATTTAACTTGGGAGGGACCTTAAAGATGATCTAGTTCCAGGGACCTTGAAGACGGTCTAGTTCCAACCTCCATGCCAGGGACAGGGACACCTTCCACTAGAACAGGTTGCTCAAGGTCTTATCCAACCTGGCCTTGAACACCTTCAGGGACTTCCCTGGAAAAANATTAGCCTCAAACCAGCACAAGAATTTCTTCCTAAACATCAGTCTATATCTGCCCTCTTCCAGCTTAAAGCCCTTGCCCCTCATCCTATCACTATAATCCCTTGTAAAAAGTCCCTTCCCAGCTTTCTTATTGCCCACTTCAGATGCTGGAAGGCTGCTCTGAGGTCTCCCTGGAGTCTTCTCCAGGCTGATTGTCAGCATCCTTTATAAAACACAAATGTAACCCAATAAAACACTGAGTAAGATTCTCACAAAGGTTTTTTTACATAGTAGTAGTATCCCACTCATTATGTTTGATGCTATTTGTATCTTCAAAATGCAGTTTTGCTTTTAAATAGTGTCCTTTAAATGCTGTTCAGTTGATGTTTTTCAGTGAGCCTGATCAAATGCTTTGCTAGTTTTATGAATAATTTCTGAATGATTTAAAGATTACTTTACCTATTATATGAAATGAGATATAGAGGTCCTACAAATTTTCATTCTAACTGCCCTGGTTACTGCTTTGCACTGCACCCTTTTTTATTTTTTTTTTCCAGCAGATTCTGTGATCTTTATGGATTTTAGTTTTGTCTTTAGCTCCAGATCAATGTCAAGGATCTAAATTGCTTTTTCATACTCAAAATTTTATAGTAATTTAATGAGACAAAAAGTGCTTCCAGTCTGCATGCTGTAGCTGACTTGCTGGAGTTTTGGTTATTAATATTTTTAGATTATTGAGAGCTAACAAACAGTAGCTTAAAAAGTGGATAAGTTTCACAGTTAACTCAAAGAACCTAATGCTTTTTTAATGTAATTTTATAACTTGGGTATTTGCAGCTTGTAGCTGTGCTGGTGGCTGAAGTTTTAGGTCAGACTTCGTTATGTAAGATGGGAACTCTGCAGGAATCCACCTAATTCAGCCCAAGTTTCTTTGATGTTTACCTCCACTAATAAAAAATTAGGAGCCTGGCCAAGGTCTCAGGGTTGTTGACAGATCCCAGTTTGAAACTTTCAGAGCTTTGCTGTTTGAAAGCAGCTGAAAGTGAAACCTCTGAGAACTAAGGAAGATGTGACCTGGGAGACAAACACCAAAAGGTAGCAGCTGCAGATGCTGATAACTCCCTGGCTGATCCCTGTGTTGGTGGTTGTCTGAGAGAAAAAGACGACTTAACCAAAAATGTAAAGCAAAGCTAAGTTTTAGACAGGATAATGCTTGCATGTGCCTTATGTTGTTTTCTTTCTTAGCCTCTTTGATTGTTGTGTTCCTATGGATAAATAAATAATGTTCTGTGTTGAGCAAACTGCTTTCTGCCACTGCCTTTGCACACTGATGGTAACTTCCAGAGGCAGGTCAGTGGGAGAGGCCATTAGCCAACAGGACCTGCTGAGCACACCTGGAACCTGGTGACCCAGGCAAAGTGGTTAACTGAATTTCTTCTGAGGGAAGCACAGTCTTCTGTGCTTTTCAAGAAGTACAGGAGACTTCTTCCTTGCTGGGAAGGGGTACCCACAAAGAGACTGAGACACAGGGCTTGAACCTCATTTGACAAAGGAAGTATGTATTCTGATTATCATTATCCATGCCATTAGTAAGATTAAAATCCATACAAGTTATTTTGCCATCTATCATTAATCTATTAATTGATGTGTGTCTGTGGTGGGTTTTGAGAAATTACCCTCTCAAATAAAATCTACCAGACCAGCTCAAATGGCTCGGAAGTAAGATAAAGCTCTATTTTACAGCAAAGCTAAATTTACAAGCATATATACAAAATATATTTACATCTAATTACAATTATATACAGTTTAGAAATAATACAGAAATCTGATTCTCCCCCTCTGGACAAAGAAAACCCAGAAGGAGCCAATGCCACCTTCTTCTCTTCCCACCCCAGACAGAAAATCAGCAAGACCTCATGTGTTGTCAGGTTAGTACATGCTGTGGAGGAATCAGAGAGGTGAAGGAACAGCAAAAGAGCCAGAGCCCAAAAGCCAAGAGAGCAAAATTGTGTATACTTTGGCTTTTTGTACCAATTAGTGTAGGGAAATATCCTGTGTTAGCTGGATATGTGAGCAAATCCAGATTATGCTAACTGCAAAATTGTAAGCTGAAGTTTCTCAGCCTGCACTGGGATGCTTATCTGAATGGCCAAGGACACAGGCTACAGCAGCCTGCAGAATAACAGCTAAACAGGAAGATCAAAGCAAAACAAGGGGTGTTCTGAACAGATAGGATGCATCCAACCATTTGGTTCCTACACAGCTCTCCTTAACGAATTAGACCAATTAGAGAACTCCACAAGAGTTTGTATCTGGGCGATTTGGGCCAGCTGGTTGGGGCAAAACCTTGTCCCTAAATGATTTGGACCAATTGCTTTTATAATGAGCTGGCCTGAACAGTCTGTTAGAAGGGTATGTAAATGCATGTTCATATTCAATAAATTGGCAGTGGCATTGCATTGCTTGGATCATATTGGTCTGTGTGTGGCTCTGTCCAGGACCTCTCATCAATTGGCCCTTTCCAAGACCCTCCCCAGAGGATATTGCTGTTTCAAATTAGCAAACCAATGAATGATACAGACTTTATCATTGTTACTCTTACAGCCAATGCCCTGCTCATTTGCTCTCTATTCCAAAGAATGTCCAGAAAGTTCCTCTCTCTTCTTTAGAATCTCTCTTTTCTTTCTAATTTAGAACCTCTCTCTTCTTTATAATTTAGAACCAATCTGCTACAAGTGACTCCTCCTTTACACCCAAGCCTAAGTGCAGTATGTGTGGCTTCATGGTCAGTGGCTGTGTGATACCAGGGGACTGAGATGGGTGTGCAGATGCTGATTTACAGTACGCCAGAACTCCAAAGTCTTTGAGAAATCAGAGGAGAAGCATACTTTTTGTCTTCTGAAAATTGTAATGTGATTATGTACTCTTCGTTTTCAGAATGGAGAAACAGGAAAAGAATCAGAAGAAGATAAAGATGCAAACAAGTCTGAGATCAGCGTAGTGTTTGAAATTGCTCTGAAGCGCAATATCCCTGTCACTTTTGAGGTATGTGCTGTTACCTGTTTGCAAAGAAAGTATTAACGTGCCACTGAAACCCATCACAGTCAATAATGCAATTGCAAAGATGACATTTCAATTCAGGCAAACTGCAAATAAAAGAGTTGGTGTATTGGTTAGAGTTTAGCTTCTCAGGGGAAACCAATACAGTAATAATACTGCACCAGGGGAAGTTTAGGCTTGAGGTGAGGAGAAAGTTCTTCACTGAGAGAGTCATTCCCCACTGGAATGGGCTGCCCAGGGAGGTGGTGGAGTCACCGTCCCTGGAGGTGTTCAAGGCGGGTTTGGACGTGGCACTTGGTGCCATGGTCTAGTCTCGAGGTCTGTGGTAATGGGTTGGACTTGATGATCTTTGAGGTCTCTTCCAACCTTTGTGATACTGTGATACTGGGATACTGTAATAGGATGTCTTCCCCTCTCCCCCCCCACTTCTTGGATAGCGGGAGAGAAATGAGAAGACAGAAGGGGTAAAGTCACCCACAGAACAGTCTGGCCATGATTTGGAAGGTAAAAGAAAACTTTAACAACAAATAAAAGGTACTTAGAATAGAGGAGTTACAAATAGGTATAGGGAAGGGATAACAAGGTACAAAATATATATATACAACCAGATGGATGGCAGTAGTCTGAAGAGATGTCCACCGTGTGGTAGAGGCTAGCCACAAGGTGAGAGAGAGCAACAGGAAGTTCCACTGTTTTTATGGGGCAGTCCAGACAGGAAATGGGAGTGGGCTAAACACTACACCTGAGGTCGAGCAGAGTGGGGTCAAGTTCTGACCACTCCCCCAACCCAAGAGGGTTAACCCTTTACAGTTGGGTAGTGTGTCAGAGTCTAAGACACTGCTTTGACTGTGAAATTCAATGTTCTGTCAGATGGATCAATAGAAGACAGCTAATATTTGGTTGCAAACCAGCGGATGGCAGAGAGACAGTTCAAACACCTTCTGTGTAGTGCTGTGAGATTAGGATCAGTGGCCACAGTCAATATAATTTGAAATAATCTTCAAAAGTCAGCCAGAGGCTTTGCTTTAACTGTAGGCATTCGTCCACTACAAAAAAGTTCCCACTGAGACATTTTGCGTCCAGTGTGCTGAGTGTCTTTTTATCTCCCACAGTTTGACTCCTTATCTCTCTCTGCTTAGGCTTTCATGGTTGTTTGTTTTTCTTTCTCATTTCATATGGTTTTATCTAGGAACCTACTTCTGACACCTTTGTTTACCTTCACTAATACTGAACGTTTGGAATAGCTCCAATGCTATCAATGAACTAACCTCAGGAGAAGGAGTGATAGTAACAGGAAGATTTTTCCGATGAGAAAGTTTTTGCACAAACCAGTTGTAAAAGTCTAATGTTGTTGTGGTAGGAACCCAGCAGGATGGGTTCTTTTTTTTTTTTTTTTTAATGTAGTAACTACTAAACTCCTGAAAATTTTATTTTCATGCTTTTTGCTTTACACTTAGGTTTGAGTATATATGAAGGACATGGGGAGTGCCTATACTGCTGATGGTTATTTTCTCCAGTGCTTTTTTGAAGTAGAGGACATGTTTACATGTCTGAAAAACCAATTATCATAGAATCACAGGATCATTCTGGTTGGAAGAGACCTTTAACATCATTGAGTCCAAGGGCAAAACATGCTTGATGTGATGGTTTGGGAGTTACCTGCCCCCCCACTTGTAAAATGACCCAGACTNTGTCTCCAGGGACAGAGCCTCAAACATATCCCTGGGCAACCTGTTCTGGTGTTTCACCACTCTCATAGTAAAGAACTTCCTCCTGATGATATGACTGAATGGATAGATGCAGGGAGAGCAGTGGATGTTGCCTACCTTGACTTTAGTAAGGCTTTTGCCACTGTCTCCCATGACATTCTCATAGGCAAGCTCAGGAAGTGTGGCTTAGAAGAGTGGGCAGTGGGATGGGTTGACTGGCTAAACAACAGAGCTCAGTGGGCACAGTGTCCAGTTGGAAACCTGTAGCTAGTGGTATTCCCCAGAGGTCAGGACTGGGTCCAGTCTCGCTCAACATCTCATCAACTTGGATGAGGGAACAGAGTGGACCCTCAGCAAGTTTGGTGATGATAAAAACCTGGGACAGGTGGGTGACACCGCATCAGGCTCTGTTGCCATTCAGCATGACCTGGGCAGACTGGAGAACAGGGCAAAGGGGAACTTCATGAAGCTTGAGAAGGATAAGTGTAGGGTCCTGTACCTTGGAAGGAATGATCCCCTGCATCAGTACAGACTAAGGAGGAATAGTCCCCTGCATCAGTACAGACTAGGGATTGACCTGCTGGAAAGCATCAGCTCTGTGGAGAAGGACCTGCTGGTGGACAACAAACTCATCAAGAGCCAGCAATGTGCCCTCATGGCCAAGAAGGCCAATGGTCTCCTGGGGTCTATGAAGAAGAATGTATCAATTCTTCCCACCCTCTACTCTGTCCTAGTGACACCACATCTGGAGTACTGTGTCCAGTTCTGGGCTCCCCAGTTCAAGAGGGACAGGGAACTACCGGAGAGAGTCCAAGGTAGGGCTAGCAGCATGATTAAGAGATTGGAACATCTGTCTTATGAGAAAAGACTGAGAGATCTGAGCTGTTTAGTTCTGTGTAATTGTGTCCTTGGAATTGGAGATGATGTGGGAAACAGGAAGAGCATGTAGAGCCACGTGGCTTTCTTCTCTGTCCTGGTTGGTGTAATATTGCTGGTTTTAATTGCCTAGGAACCTTAGGGTGAGTTTTAGGAATTTGTCTGTATTCAGTAGTTAACGAGAATAAAAGCATCCCATTCAGACAGAGAACAGGCTTACCTCCATGCCTGTTACTGCTGCATCCTTAGCTAACCTTTGTTCATCAACTTTTAAGTCAAAAAGCAGCTCTTCTAAGGCCTTTGTGGGATTCTCAATGACCAATTTTAAAGGAGTAATAAAAACCTGATTGCTGTAGGAATTGTTAGAATAGCTGTAAACTGGCATTTTGCTGATTATTTTCTCCTTGATAGTAGGCTAAAATCTTGCTTTTTATGGTTCTTATGCAAGATCAGGAGCAGCTGAGGTAATTTGGGTTGTTTAATCTGGAGGAGGCTGAGGGGAGACCTCATTGCTCTCTATAAGTCTCTGCAAGGAGGTTGGAGTGAGGTGGGGTTGGACTCTTCTCCCTAGTGTCAGGTGATAGAGGAAATGGCCTGAGATTGTGCCAGGGAAGTTTATATTGGATATGAGGAAAAGTTTCTTTACTGCAAGAGTGGTCAGGCATTGGAACAGGCTGCCCAGGAGGTGGTGAAGTCACCATCCCTGGAAATGTTCAAATAACATTTGGACATGGCCCTTTGGGACATGGTTTAATGGCCACAATTGGACTTGATGATCTTGGAGGACTTTTTCAACCAAAACAGTTCTGATTCTATGATTCTATAAATGTCCTTTATCTCTGAATTGTCATTAAGAAATTGAGTGAGCTGAGAAGAAGTAACTGAGGTCAGCAGCTTCAGGTGTTAGAACATGTTGGAGTGTTTCTGGTTGTCACTTCAGTGTTTTTGTTTGGATGAGAGTGTTCTTTTTTCAGACTAGCAGGTAGATATTTTTCATTGCTGTTACTTGAAGTGAAGGAACAGAGTGTCTGAACAGGCAAATTTTCTGCCCCTCCATCCCCTTTCTGTGTCCTGCTGGGAGAAAGAGTGCAACTTCTTGAGTGCCAGTGAGGCAGAGATTCTGTTTAGAACCAGGAGCAGCCCAAATCGCTCACTCTAGGAGACAGGGCAAGTTCTCAGCAGGAAGTCTGACGCCCTTCTGACTCCTACAGTGCTGGGGATTAAGGCTTTCAGGTTGGCTGACTGAAACACTGAGTAGCTCTGATGTGAGTTTTGCATGATGGTGACCCTTCCTCAGTCCAGGATTAATAAAACCCTCCACACTCTTTTGTCTTTAAAAAAAACCCAGAGAAGCACATGGAATTACATTGGTATTTTAAGACTTCTAAATATTCATGGATGTAACTGATGTGGGTTTGTTGACCTGGTTTTTGTCTCTTTTGTTTGTTTGGTTTGGTTTGTTTCTTTTTGGATATGCATTTAACTTGTAAGAATCTTTTGAATTTTCTACCTGGAGTCTCACTACTAATAAGATCAGAGTTGCTTTTTCATTGGAATAGTACTGCTGGGTTTCATTTGTCAGCATGATTCATTAAGTTGAATTCACTCTTGCTGTAACTCGACCCTAATATGTGTTTTCTCTTGCTGGAGTGTTTCTTTGAATCAATGGAACAGAAAGAAGTGAAGTGGATTGAACTGTCACCCTTAATTGAATTCTCAGCTTTCAATTAGCCATGATTTGGTCCATGGGTTGTGTCTTTCAACTGAGGAAGTAGTTCAGTGTGCTGATGCAGATACTGTTCTTGGATAGCAGAAACTGAATTTCTTGTTAGTGTTTTCTGTCCCACAGCCTATAGCACAACTGTTGGGCGTCACGTGAAGTAAAAGATCTAAAATCTGGGGTTAATAAAAAGTCTTGCTAGGTGAGCAGCAATATTTTTGATTGGTTAGAGAACCATGGAATGGTTTGGGTTGGAAGGAACCTTCAAAGGTCATCTAGTCCAACCTCCCTGCAGTCAGCAGGGACATCCTCCACTAGATCAGGTTGCTCACAGCCTTGTTGAGTCTGACCCTGAGTATGTCCAGGTCTTGGGGGCTCAACTACCTCCCTAGACAAACTCTTCCAGTGTTCCACCACCCTCATGGTAAAGAACTTGTTCCTAACATTCAATCTAAATCTCCTCTAATCTAATTTCAAACCANTTGGAAGGCTACTATAAGGTGTCCTGGAAACCTTCTCTTCTCCAGGCTGCAGAGCCTCAACTCTCTCAGTTTGTCCTCATAGGAGAGCTGCTGCAGCCCTCTGAGCATCTTCGTGGCCCTCCACTGGACCCACTCCATCATCTCCATGTCCTTCCTGTGCTGAGGGCTGGAGACCTGATTTGACTCAGTGATATTAAAGATATGATTCTATGACTCTAAATATATTTTTTTGCTAGATTCCCAAATTTGGATGTTTAGCTTGATCCAGATCCCATCAGAATCCTATTTCACTGACAGCACAGACTGTTTTTTTTTTTCATTTGCACACTAGCAAAGAAACAGTTTTCAGTGCTTTCTAGGCAATTGCTTATCTTGTATGACATTCCTCAAGGTTTAAAAGGTGAAAGCCACATCAGAATATGTTACTTTTATATTAATAAATATTTTTTCGTGTACTTGAAAATGTAATCTGGTTTTGTATTAGCATTCTGTTTCATATAAATGTATGTGTGTGGAATTCTATATATTCTATAGAGTGGTGATCAAGGGCACAATGTCCACTTGGAGACCAGTGCCANGAAGTTGTTTGCAGTGAGGGTGGTGAGACACTGGCACAGGTTGCCCAGGGAGGTTGTGGCTGCTCCCTACCTGGAGGTGTTGAAGGCCAGGCTGGATGAGGCCTTGAGTGACCTGTACTAGTGGGAGGTGTCCCTGCCTATGGCAAGGGATTGGAACTAGATGATCCCTGAGGTCCCTTCCAACCTTACTACTCTCTGATTCTATGATTCTATATCTGATCAGTGTAGATATTCCTGTAGATTTTATTAATACTTTATATTGCATCTAAGTAGAAACACCTCTATAATGATATTAATAAGACCACAAAAAGATTAAGACCTGTAGCAAGATTAATGTAATCATATTCTACAACTAGACTGCATAGCAGTGGGCACAGATGGATTAAGAAGCACCTTCAGAAAAGAGTGGGCAGCACCGTGGAGCCAGGAAGTGGGCAGCAGGAGCAGGGAATAGATTGTGCCCCCCTGAACTCAACACTGGGGAGACTGCGTCTTAAGTACGGTGTTCAGTGCTGGCCAGCACTGTGTTAGAAAGACACAGAAGGGCAATGAAGCTGGTGAGACATGTGGAGAGCAGGTCTGGTGAGGAGAGGCTGAGGGAGCTGGGATTACTTATCCTGAAGAGGCTGAGGGGAGACCTCATTGCTCTCTGCAGCTACCTGAAAGGAGGTTGGAGTCAGGCTGGTGCTGGCTTCTTCTCCCTAGTAACTAATGAGAATACAAGAGATGATGGCTTCAAGCTGTGCCAGGGGAGACTTAGGTTGGATATGAGGAAGAGTTTCTTTGCTGCAAGAGTGATCAGGTATAGGAACAGGCTGTGCAGGGAGGTGGTGGAGTCACCATCCCTGGAGGCGTTCAAGAAATGAGTAGATGTGACAGTCTGGGCCATGGTGTAGTGGTCATGGAGGTGCTGGGTAGAAGGTTGGACCTGATGATCTTGGGAGTCTTTTCCAACCTTTATGATTCTCTGATTCCAAGTTGTTCAGCACTGACATGAAGCCTGCCACGGGGCTCATCCCAGCTCTGGTGCAGGCACTGCAGCTTCTGGTGGCTCAGTGTGGCTCAGTGTCACCAAAGCACCACTCTCTTCTTTTCTGGTGCAGCACTACTGCCCAGCTCTCAAGGGAGACAGTCAGGAAAACAGCTCTGAAATGATTACCTGGAATCTCAGAGCACAAACATTCCTGGGCTACAACAGAAAAAGGTTATGCTGGCACAGATGTCTTCTTGTTCTGGAAAATGTGGACAAGGTTGTCTGTTAGTTTTCAGTTTGTGTCTTTTTATTGGCATATACTGTGATAATTGTATTTGCTGGGCAAAGCTGCCATGAAAGAGAGCTTGAACAAGAAATACAAGCCTAAGGAGACCTCATTACAACCTAACAGCAAAACTAAATAATGCAAGGGACATGACCTTGATAAAAAGAACTTTAATAGAAAACATGTTATAATAATACTAAAGTTGAGGGTCTCAGCCTGTTAAAAATCCCATTATTACACCAAGAAGGCCTTAGCACCTTCACCTGAGTTCCCTCACACTCGGGCATTGCACTCCTTCAACAAATGGTTTGGTTGTCACTGAACCTCCTGAAAAAACAGCTGTTTGCATTGGTTGTGAAGCTAACACAAAGAGAGGCCTGCCAGGTGCTATACTATCTCCATGTCCACATTACATGGTACTAAGACTAAACTTGGTAACTGCTTCCCCCCATCAGACACAATAGTGGAGCCTTTTCCCCAATGAAGTCTCTGATTCCTGGTTCATGTTGGCCCATGAATGGTGCTTACACAAAGAGGTGACTACCTTAGCACTTGCAGAGCTCTGATTGGTTGCTGAATGCAGCAGATAAAGAGAGGTTCTCCTCTTCCTCTACTCTGCCACGGTGAGACTGCACCTGGAATACTGTTTTGGGCTCTCTGGTTCAAGAGAGACAGGGATCTGGTGAAGAGTGTCCAACAGAGATCTGCGAGGGTGACTTGAACATCTCTCCTATGAAGAAATCCTGAGAGCCCTGGGGCTGTTTAGTTTGGAGGAGAGAAGGCTGAGAGGGGAACTTACCAATGTCTATGAATATCTGAGAGGTGGGTGTCAAGATAAAGGTGCCAGGCTCTTTTGGGTGGTGCCCAATGATAGGACAAGGAACAACAGGTACAAGGTGGAACACAGGAAGTTCCACCTTAATGTGAGGAGAAACTTCTTTGGTTTCTCCTTTGGTGTGAGGGTGCTGGAGCCCTGGAGCAGGCTGCCCAGAGGGGTTGGGGAGTCTCCTTCTCTGAAGACTTTCAAAACCCACCTGGATGNGGGTCCAGAGGAGGCCACAAAGATGCTGAGAGGGCTGCAGCAGCTCTGCTCTGAGGACAGGCTGAGAGAGTTGGGGCTCTGCAGCCTGGAGAAGAGAAGGCTTCCAGGAGACCTTAGAGTAGCCTTCCAGGATCTGAAGGGGGCCTACAGGAAGGCTGGGGAGGGACTATTTATAAGATCTTGCAATGCCAGGACAAGGGGCAATGGGTTTAAAGTGGCAGAGGGGAGATTTAGACTGGATGTTAGGAGGAAGTTGTCTGCAGTGAGGGTGGTGAGACACTGGCACAGGTTGCCCAGGGAGGTTGTGGCTGCTCCCTCCCTGGAGGTGTTGAAGGCCAGGTTGGAGGAGGCCTTGAGTGACCTGTCCTAGTGGGAGGTGTCCCTGCCTATGGCAGGGGGTTGGATCCTTTTGGTGTCCTTCCAACCTTACCATTCTATGATTCTATGATTCTATATTGTAGGTGATTTGACTCTATCTTACTTTTGCTTGACAGGTGATTAAAGAAAGTGGACCCCCTCACATGAAGAGCTTTGTTACGCGAGTCACAGTAGGAGAATTCACTGCAGAAGGAGAAGGCAACAGTAAGAAGCTCTCTAAGAAGCGTGCTGCAATGGCTGTCCTACAGGAACTTAAGAAACTTCCTCCTCTTCCTGTGATTGAAAAGCCAAAACCTTACTTTAAAAAACGTCCAAAAACAATATTGAAGGTAGGTGTCCACCTTTGGCAGAATTAAGAATGTTTACTCAGAAAATATCAGAATTACTCGGATTGAAAATCAGGAAAGGCTTTCCTGTTGTTTTCTGTCATGATATCAGCTTGCTTGCTTGTGCTAATGTACCTCTTCTGTTTTAAATTCTGAGAATGCTGTGAAATTCTCCAGCAGGATGGCTTAGAAGGTGTTTGGCTTAAGAACCAAGCTCACGTCCCTGAATTCTTCAGGAGTCTGGTTCAAGTCTAGTACAGGTTCAGTCCCTCCAAGCAGCTCTTGACAGCCATGTGGATTTTTAACATTTTAGCATCACCTCTCCTGAGAAACCCTACTAAGAATACATGGTGTTTCTTTCACTGATCTTTCCACTCTCTCCAGTTTCAAGAGGATGGGAGATATACAAAATAGTAGATAAGTGGGAAAATGGCGCACAGTGCAGTTCCTCCCCTTGTGGAGCTAGACCTGGGAGTTTTGTAGCTTCAGCTGCAATCTGATTTTGTGAAAGGTTTGAAAGAAGGCCAAGAATGGGTTGCTGTCTCAGCCTAGAGTGTCACTTGTCAAGCACCAGTGCTTTGGAGAGTGCAAAACTGGGTTCGGAAAATGTACAAAGGACTGACTTCATCACCTTCCTCTTTCCATTTGCCTTCAAAACAGAATGAATTACTGTTCAAACCCCTCCCAGGATAATTAGATACTCATCTCCTAATGAAACTCTGGGGATCTAATTCTCAAAAATTTCTAGGAAGAATGGAGCAAAATCATGCTTTACTGGAAAATCTTTAACATTAATACAGTCTTAAATCTGCAAGATCTGGAAAGGCTGCTGGCTCTGACTGCCTCATTTTGGAAAGGTTTTCTCAAGGAAGATGCTAAAGGTATAATAAAGTACAATTCTATTACCATGATTCTATGATTCTGTGATAGGTCTGGTTTTTTGCCACAGTTTTGAGCTTGAGGATTCCTTTCTTCTGTGTCTTGATCAGAAGATAGGAAGAAATTTACTTACTATTCTCTCAAAGGTAGTAATCAAAAGATGATTTATTGAATATATATTATATTTATATTATATATATAATATAGAAATATAAAAATACATTATATAATTATTATATATTTNGCTTTTCATCAACCCAAACCCCAAGGTCCTCCTCAGGGCTGCTCTCAGCCATTCCCCACCCAGCCTGGAGTTGTGCTTGGCATTGTGCCTACCCAGCTGCAGGACCTTACACTTGACCTTGTTGAATGTCATGAGGTTGGCCTGGGCACAGCTCTGCAGCCTGTCCAGGTCCCTCTGGATGGATCCCTGCCCTCTAGCAAGTCGACTGTGCCACACAGCTTGGTGTCATCTGCAAACTTGCTGAGGGTGCACTCAATTCCTAGTTCTATGGAGTCACCATCCTTGGAGGTGTTCAAGAAACGTGTGCACATGGCTCTGTGGGACATGGTTTAATGGCTGTGGTGGTCATAGGTTGAAGGTTGGACTGGATCTTACAGGTCTCTTCCAACTGAGCCCATCCTATGATTCTATGATATATGCTGAAATAATGGTTCTTTCTTTTAAATGTCTTGCAGACTGGACCAGAATATGGTCAAGGAATGAATCCCATCAGTCGTCTGGCTCAGATCCAACAGGCCAAGAAGGAGAAGGAGCCAGAGTACGTTCTCCTTTCCGAGAGAGGAATGCCGCGCCGTCGGGAGTTTGTCATGCAGGTATCATCTGCTGTCATGTTAGAGACTCTGTCCATGCTGTGTCATCTTCAACCTGCATGGTGCCATGGTGAAGCAGATCCCTCTCTGGGTAGCTGCTTTATGGTCAATTAAAAAGGAGGAGTGTTAAACATGGTAGCACGAAGCCTGTTGAAACTTTCCTTCTCTTGCTGAAAAAAGGTTCTAGGTCTTCTAGATGCTTTTCTTGTAGTGGCTTTATGTCTTTTATACTCATCTTTATTTCACCTATTGGTTCCTGTCTTTATCTCCCTGATTGGTTTACTTTTCATAATTGATTTACCTTTACTTCTCTTTTGGAGAAAAAAAAAATTGCTATTGGTGCTGAGGATTGCAAACAAAACAGGTGTGCTGAAATGCAGATATTAATATCTCCATATTGCCAAGAATTTCCACTGCCAGAATTTAAAAAATAGTGGTGTAAAATCTTGTCAGATTTTCAGTTTCTGTGTGGCTTGCTTTATATCTGCAACACTACCAAAAAAGAGAAGCCTTCCATGGTGTGTTTTAACCTGCTCATTTAAAGGCTCCTGACCTAATACAGAAACAGCAGATAATTAATGCTTCTTTAAGTTTTAGATTAAGAGCATTTACCAAGATTTGATAAGGCTGTGATACTTTATTAAGTAACACAACAGCAGGTTGAGAAAGATTAGGAACAGGAAAGAATTGTTGTGTGTCACTTGTGGTAATTTTGTGCTGGAACAACATTCCTCAGCATGTTTTGACTTACTGTCTGCAAAAGTACCAAAATGTCACTTCTGATCACAAGCAGAGTTTATGAGGTTCCAGCACCTCATTCACCAAAAAAAAAAAAAAAAAAGTTTATTATTTTCCCTTAAATCCTGAAGTTTCTCTTTCATGTCTATCAAGATAGGCCAACAGGCTTCATTTCCCTATACCTCAGTGGTCTTTCTTGATGATTTATTATTTTTCTTTCTGAAGCAAAAGAGGATGTTGTGTTGCAGAATCTGATTGATGAGTATAAACTTGGATTTCCAACTCTTTATGCTACCTGAAAGTATTTGAAGAAGAGTGATCCTATCACAGACCATGCTCAGACCCCTGTGGAGTGCCCACAGCCAGAGATGGGTGTGTGAGTTGTGAGAAGAGACCTGTAACAGTCAGTATTGGGAAGATGGGCTCAGAATTTGGATTTTCCATTGGAGGAGTCTAAATAATGGCAAAATCTTTGATCTGGATTAAAAAGAAAACCTTAAAAGCAGTGAACATGGAGGATATTCCCTTCTCTAAGCAGTTTTGTGAAAGAAATTCCCTAAAACAGTTGCTTCATTATGAATACTTTTGAACACTGTAGCCCCATTTTACCTCTTTTGTAGTATTTTCACACTGAACTCATAGTGCTGTTTCTCCTGCCTTCAGGAAGTCTCCATGATTTCATTAGGACATGCAAAAAACCCCACCTTACCATAATAAAAAGCCTTAGTACAAACCACTTAAACAATGCTTTAATGTGATTGAATGTGGAAGTGGAATATCCAGAGATAATACATTCATTTTTATCTGTCACACACAGAGCAAGTTTAGATGTGATGAAATGGATCCAATGACTTGTTCTGATTTCAAGAGAAACAGAAGAAAAGCTCTGATGACATTAGTTGGTGTTCTGTTCCCAAAGTTGATTCCAGGAAGCTCTTTCTCATTGTAGTTAAAACTTTAATCCTTGGTGGAGGTTATAATAACAGCTAAACCAGTTTCACAGGTCTGAGAAATAGCAGCACATTGATTTGCTGTTAGAAATTATCATTTTGTCCCATTGAAGCCTCAGTTTTATTGCATCAGAACTTAGAATGGTCTGGGTTGGAAGAGACCTCCAAAGGTCATCTAGTCCAACCTCCTCTGCACTAAGCAGGGACATCCTTAACTAGATCCGGCTGCCCAGAGCCCTGTTGAGCCTCACCTTGAGTATCTCCAGGGATGGGGCCTCAACTGCCTGCCTGGGCAACCCATTCAAGTGTTCCACCACCCTCATGGTAAAGAACTTGTTCCTAAGTAAAGAACTTATTCCTAAACAAGGAACCTGTTTCTAAGCTTGTAGCAGATTGGCTCTTTTCTAATGGTGGTTGCAGAACTCCATAGAAAAAAAGTTTATATTTGAAATTATTTCTGGTTTATGAAGCAATATCTTTTTGCTTAATTTTTATATATATATATTTATT